>JXCR01148437.1:196211-210129 GCA_002079205.1 Phalaenopsis hybrid cultivar
TTTTTTTGAAGAAAAAATTATAATTTTTAAATAATTGGGTTCATGTTGGAGCTTTGATGCTCATGATGTATACATCATCTTCCTTGCTCCACCCAGCATTGTATGCACCAGACTATAGGCATGAATCTCAAAGAGAATGTACCAACGAGAAAAGAACTTCCCTTCGAGTTAAGCAACCAGCCGACGATTCAAGGTGGAGCATGAAAAACCGTGTCTTCGAGCCCAAGATATGTCAAAGATCGGAGATGATTCCCCGCTCAGTAGCGGCGAGATCTGCCGAGAGTGAGTCATGCCGGCAGTGAGTCTCAACGGATACATTGCATAAAAAGCGACAAGATCCGCCCAAGACCTTGCAAGATAAGGTGATCTGACTGAGGCGATGAACCTACCAAGCATGCGAGACAAATGTTCTGTAAGACTCGAGTTGAACGACAAGTGAGCTACGGCTCCCATGACTGCAGTTGTCCGATCGACCTGAGGCGAGCGAGACTGTCATATGGTCAAGCGCCTCAATTGTCAGACACACACTTCGGCAGACACGGTCGCCACTCAACTGGTCACCTCAATCAGTCGAACTCAGACAAGTCGGTTTGTCGATTACCACTATGTTAAAATTTAAATTTTAATACAGATGTGGTATAAATCAATATAATAAATTAGAGCATTAATCATATTAAGAATAATTTTCATAAATGTTCCCTCCTTATAATTATACAAAATACGCTCATACAAATAGGAGACAAAAATACAAAAAAATGGGACTCTCTCCCCCGATTCTCTCAATAGTAAATTCTTGATTCACTCTACTCTCTTATCTCTCATTCACCTGGCTCTACCACTCAAAGTGTGTTCACAAAAGACAATTTGGGATCCAACATCCTGAAAGGTGGTGCGGTGAGCGTGGACATACCCCTGACCAGAAGTGGAGCTAACTACTAAAGAGAAACTTCCCATGGAGAGATAGCTGATGCATGGAAAAGAATGCTTTTATTCCCTACTATTTTTTGTATTTTTATGAATGAAATTGCACTTTAAAGAAATATATTTTTATGTTTTTCTTGCAGGTATAACATGTATTAGAAGTGGAGCAACGTGGAGGAGACATGGAGCAAAGTGGTGGAGATTTTGAGCTAAGGAAACTGCAAGAGACTGACAGCTAGACACCAGACCCTTAGGCGCCTAGGTGCCAATTCTATCCCTGACAAACCGAAAGCATGGCGCCTTAGAGCCAGCCATTGGGTGCCAAGGTGCCACCCTGCTAGTGTCTAAGCCAAACCCATGGGCGTCAAGGCACCACTACTGATTCTGGCAGACAAAGAGATTGGCGCCTAGGCGCCAACCTCGTAGCTTCTAGACGCTAACAACAGTCTGGGGCAGTTTTCAGTATTTCAAACACACAATTTGAGGAGTTATTAGACAGCTTAAATGTTAGACTATTCAATGTTTTAAAAGGAGAAAGGCAAGGAATAACAGAGGAATGGAAGGGGGTTGTAGGTTTGTTGTAGGAAAGGGTAGAGATAGCTTTTACTTAATCATTTGGTGAGGATTTGAGTGAAACTGTGAGTAGAGTATTCAGAAGAGCAGCAAGAGATCAGAGATCTTTGGGGGGGGGCATTCTAGGGCTTTAAAACAAATAGAAAGCTAAGCATTATGTACTTTTATTATTGTATTTTTATATAAACAGTTATTTAGTGAATTTTTTTTATTTCAAATGAAGTTTTATGGTGTGTTCTTCATGTCTTATGAGTAGTTCCCTTTTACTTTTCCTTGTGATAGTTGAGTATAATGTGCACGAGTGCAAAGTGTTTTTGAAATTAGTTTTTAAAATTTAATGTGATAATTAACCTTTTGAATTTCATTTTCTTATCATTTTGGCCAAGTGAGTCGTTAAAATCTGTCATGATCTATAATGTCTTGGGAGAGCTATGGTAGAACAACTATGTTAGTCACATTGATCTGTAGAGTATGGTGCAAGTACTTTGTAGGGAGATGCAAATATTAGGAACATAGTCTTTGATGGGTTCGAGTTGGGATTTAAGGAATTAAAGCCAATTTAACCAAACCTCTTTATGCTTGGGAGAGGGTTAAGAAGGGAGTTGCATGTAATTGTAACTAGCCACATTCACAATTGATATTTTACATTTTTTACACTCCTCTTATGTCATTATAAGGGAAGGTAGCTCTATAACTTGATAATCACCAATCCCATTAGGATAAGTAAGATTTATGTAGGATTTAACCTTTAAAACTAAATTGCAATTCAGTCAAATTAGTTTGTAGAACCTTTACTTAATCTAAATTCCAGGCTAAGAACTAATCCTAGTTGGCTAGAACTTCTCTTAAGTCTAATTTCCTCGTTTCATGTGGGATTGCTATTCCAGACTCAAAATCTGATATTACTGATACGACAAGTACACTTGCGTGAGGATTTAAAGTGTGAGTGCACCTGAAAAAAGGGTATCAAGTTTTTCGTGTCATTTCCGGAGAGCGATGATGTAGTTAACTTAGGAGAATTTTCTCACGATCATTCAAACCTAGACTTGAAAATATGTAGTGTTAGTTTTTATGTGTAATTGTTTGTTTATTTGAAAAAGAAAGTTCTAAAAATATTTTTGTGTGTTCAACTTGTGTGAAAACTATTAGTTGAGTCTTTAGTTAATGAATGCATAATTTAGGACCTACAGGACTTGAACCTTACGATTCAAAACTATAGAGAACTATAAGAAGAAGTAGAAAATAGAAAAGACTTAATGAACATGTAGAAAAAATGGTGAACAATTAACAAATTAATTTAAATACCTAGGAGTCAATTAATGATCATCATAATGCACATAGATCATTAAGGGACTATGCTAATCCAAAAACAGATGAAATTTACTTAAGTATTCAAACCCATCATAGAAGGTTATATATTTGAACTTAAGTTTGTTATTATTTAAATAGAGCAAAACAATCAAATGAAGATCCTAATTTACACTTAGCAAGTTTCTTAGAACTTTGTGTTACATTTCACTATAAAGGCGTGTCAAATGAAGCTGTTAGGTTTATGCTTTTTTCTTTTTCGTTAAAGTACAAGTCCAAAATATGATTAAACTCATTAGCATACGGATAAATTAGGACATGGGGTGACTTAGTTCGAAAAATTCTAGCTAAGTATTTCCCATCTTCAAAACCAACTAGACATAGAAATGATATTATTTTACTTTGCTAGCCAGAAGGTGAGTCAATTTATGAGGCTTGTGAACGATTTAAGGAGCTTCTTAGAAAGTTCCCACATAATGCTGCCTGATTGGCCAATTATTCATACTTTTTATAATGGTTTAGTAAGATCCCTTAGATCTTTTATTGATGGTGTCGTTGGTGGTTCGCTCATGTCAAAGCCATTTGATGAGGTAATCTCTAATTGAGGAGATGATCACTAACAATTTCTAATGGCCTTCTGAGAGAGTAAATCCTAGGAAGGTAACTAGCATACATGACACAAATGTGATTTCAATTCTAACTTCTTAGGTAGCAGTCATATTTAGGAAGCTAGACCAATTTAGAATGAACCAACCTTAAGGAAATTAAGTAATTGAGGAAAACTTATTTAGACAAATTGGTTGATGCTAATATTTCATCATATAGACCTTAAATTAGATTAACAACTGACTTAACAACTCTTATTCAAATTTCTATAACTCAAGTTGAAAGAACCATTCTAACTTTAACTGGAACAATAACTCTGGTGGGGAAACCAACAATGGAGAAATAACCATGCAAATTCTGTATGAAACTAGAATAACCAAGGTAAACCTTCTTATCCTCTAAGATTTAACTCTAACCCACAATTAAAGAAGAGGAAGCTGCATTGGGAGGAATTTGTATAGATGGGGAATCAATTGCAAAGCAAAATTGCAGTACTTATGAACTTGAAGAACCAATTGGGACAAATTGCTAACTCACTTAGAAATCAACCCCAAGGAACTCTTCCTAGCAACACTGGGATTAATCTTAAGGAGAAGAATAGAGAGCATGTAAAAATTGTCCAATTAAGGAATGGAAGGGAATTGGAGGATGTAGTTCGGAAAGATATTGAAATTGAAAAAAAGATTATAGAACCTTAAAGACCTTTGGAAGATATTTAAAAAAACTTAGAAAAACCAGTCTCATCAATTAAGATTAACCTAAAAAGTCCATCACCGCCATTTTCTCAAAGACCCTAAAAACAATAGTTGGACCAACAATTTTCTAAATTTTTGGAAGTATTTAAAAAATTAATAATTGATAATCCTTTTGTTGAGGTGTTAGAGCAAATGCACAGCTATGTAAAGTTTATGAAAGAGATTCTTACTAAGAAGCATATGTTTGGTGATTATCAGTGAGGAGTTCAATGCTATTATACAGAAGAAGCTTCCTTAGAAGCTTAAGAATCCTGAGAGCTTTACTATCTTTGGCATAATTAGAGAAAAATTTTACGGCAAAGCATTATGTGGTCTTGGAGCCAGTATAAACCTTATGCCACTGTCTATTTTCAAAAGGTTGGAATTTAGAGAAGTGTCTCCTTCAACCGTGACCCTTCAATTAGCTGATCGATTGATCACCTATCAAAGGGGGTTATAGAAGATTTTCTCATAAATCCGGGCAAATTTATCTTTCTTATTGAATTCATTGCATTAGATATGGAAGAACAAAAAGAAATTCCCATAATATTTGGTAGAAGTTTCCTAACCACTAGACGAGCCATGATAGATATTCAAAAATGTGAATTAACTATGAGGGTAAATGATCCGGAGGTTATGTCTGATTTAATAAATTATATGAAGTGTCCTATTGAAGGAAATGAAGATGCATGTTTTCGGATGGATTTGATTGATTATTTGTGTAGTGACTATTTTTGAGAGAGTTGTGAAGTCAAAATAGTAGAGCTAGAATTGAATAGAAAAAATTTGTGCACACTATAGATGAATTTGCTCCACTAGTAGAAGAGAATGCAAAAATTATTAAGGAGAGATTCGAGATTCTAGATACAACAAAAAATTATAAAACTGTTTTTTCTTCTATCAAGGAACCCCTTGAACTTTAGATGAATGTGCTTACTAAAAATCTAAAGTTTGTTTATTTGGGAAAGTCATCTACATTACCATTTATCATATCCTCAGATTTAACTCATTCACAAGAGGTGAAATTAATGGATATTCTGAGGAATTATAAGAAAGTTTTGAATAGAGCTCAGTAGATATAAAGAGAATTAGTCATTCTATATGTATGCATAGGATCTTGATGAAAGATAACCATAAACCCCAGGTAGATCCTCAAAGGAGATTAAACCTTATTATGAAAGAAATTATTAAAAAAGAACTATTGAAGTGGCTTGATGCAGGTATTATCTATCCATTATCAGGTAGTGCCTGAGTTAGCCCTATTCGATGTATTCCTAAGAAAGGCTGAGTGACAGTGTTTATAAATTAATAAAAAGAATTAATTCCCACTAGACATGTCATTGGGTGGTGAATCTATATAGATTACAAAAAATTAAATTCTGTCACTAAGAAAAATCACTTTTCCTTACCTTCTCTAGATCAAATGTTGGATAGGCTAGCTAGCTATCCATATTTCTGCTTTCTAGATCATTATAGCTCCTAAGGATTGATGCGAAGTTTTGTATATGCAAATATTTATGAAGTTGACACCACTTAACGACGCTAAAAACTTGATGCAAGCAGACTTAGAGTAAATATGCAATATAATCCTAACAAAAATACTTTTATAAAGATAATTTAACTTTTAAAACTCTTTTAAACTACCAAATCTCTCTTAAATATTAACACAAGTATATGTATTGCTCAAGTAATAAAGGGCTCGAATGAAGTCCTAGATATCGATCCCACAGAGAAGTTGGAAAATCCCTAAAGTAAATTATGAAGATTATTTTATAACAAAAACAAAAATAAAAATAAAGTTTGAAATTTGAAAATTAACTACTCAGGTGAATGTTAATTAAAATGCATATATAAGACTATAAAATTTAAATTAAACTAAATACTAAACTTTCATAAGTAAAATTACAAAAATTAAATAAAGTTTTTGTTGTGATAGAAAGTTCAAATTTAAGAAAGCATCCTTCTTCTTTACAATGAGTATATGTATTGTGAAGAAATTGAAATCATTTGAAAATATATAAAAACTATTTAGTGCTAAATAGGAGCAACCATATTTTTTACCCTCTTCCGAGTGTTATAAAGAACATTGACTAATCTAGAGTTGACCTCATTTTTGGTTGAGGTCTAGTTTTTTCCTCTTTAGTAGCCTAGGGTCTATCTATAGGATTTTCCTATTGATTATTCCTAGAAGACTAGAAAAGGAACCCTCACCATTAGAAATTTCAAATTCTTCTCTACTCAACTTGAAGTTCCACATATTGATCCTAACCTCTAGCACTTAGTAGGTTGGTTCAGTATGGAGGAACTCAAAGGGAGTCTCCCATAACATGATCAGACCTTAGGACTAACCCTGGGTGGTCTAGTGATGGTTGAAATGGCTTACACACACTAAACATTTTTGCATTCCTCAAACCCTAAGACCCCTTGATTTGGTCCCATGATTCCTTTTGGAAAGTTCATGTGAATGAACATTTACCCCTAGTATTTGGCTAAAAGGGTTAGAACCAACATATTGAGCATCCAAAATGAGTCCTCACATGGCTCCTATTGGTTTGGTATGGCTTCATGGCTTACTTGCCAATTATAGCCCAAAATCACCAATTTACCAAAATACCCCAACAACCTTAATTTTTGCCAAAACTCCCAAAATTACTCAAAATAACCAAATTTGCCCAAAAAATCATCTCAAGCTACTCACCACTACCTAAATTGATCCAAATTCACTAACATGACCAAATTTCTAAAATACCCCCCAAAATTGCCAAGAATTACCAAAATGCCCCTCATGACCCAAAAATTCCCAAAAATTCTAAAATCATCCCAAATATTCCTAATTTCAATTTTTGACTGTCATATTGACCCAATTTGACCAAAAGCCCCAATTTGCCCTTAAAGGCACAATTTCCCCAAATTAGCCTCAATCTTGGCCCAATTGACCCCAACCTTGCCCAATTTTAATTCCAAACCAAAATTTAGTATCCCTAATCCTAATATAAGCAAATTTCAGGCTCAATTTGATCCAATTGCAAGCTTAATTTCAGCCAAATCAAAAGCCCCAATTTTGACCATATGCCTAAATCCACTAAATTAGCCCCCCAATTCAATTCAAAATCACTTAAAATTCTTCCAAATCCTTCAAGAAATGTCCCTACACCAAACTCAACATTCAATTAGCCCAAATTTTAGCTCAAATTCAATTTTAATCTTAAAATCTCAAATCTTTAAGTCATTCAAAAAGGCTCAAATCCAAAAGCCCACATGACAATTTCCCCCCCCATCATCCATTTAATCAAAGTCATTTCCTAAGTTCTAAATTTATGATCAAATTATTCTAAAAAAAATTCTCATGACAAACTCCACCAAAATGCCCCATAAAGTCAAGAACCCCTTCTCATGAAAATTAGTCAAGCCAAGGACAAGCCATGAAACCACTCCAAAGCCATAGGTAAGCCATGAAATCCATGCCACATCATCAAGCTATTAATGGCAAGAGGCAAAGTCACTTTAAAATTTCCTTAAGATTCTTTTAACCCCACCCATAAATCACTCTAACCCATGATTAGCTAAATCTCCTTGGATAGAGACCTCGCCATGATGATTAAGCTAAATCATCTGATTTCCCTCAACACCCAAACTAGCCATGGTGATTGAGTCCAACCCCAAAACATGATTTGACCCAAATTGACTCAAAATAGCCCTTTCCCCATACTATTTTAATCTTTTACCCTTACACATGGCCAACCCCAATTGACTTCATCAAACCTAAGCCCTGACCTCTCTGAGTCAAATGGTGACCTGAGCCTGGCCGGCCGGTGACCGACTTTTTTGTAAATCGACAAAAACAAGAATTTGATGGCGCTACTAGAAGATTTAATTTCCAGCAACGACGTCCAAAGACTTGATCGTGACTTTATAGATGTGTCTGATTTGATTAAGATGTATAAATATAATCTTCAATAATGTTAAAGTCAAATTTTTCAACACAAGTATACATATCGATCAAGTAATATAGGGCTCTAAAGGAGTCCTAGATATCGATCTGTTGACCTCACTTTTGGTTGAGGTCTAGAAACTTCTTTAGTAGCCTAGGTCTAGCCATAGGACTTTCCTACTGACTAGTCTTGGAAAACTAGAAAAGCTACCCTCACCATTAGAAAACTCAAAACTCTTCTCTTTACTCAACTTGAAGTTCCACATATTGGTCCTAACCTCTAGCACTTAGTAGGTAAGATCATTATGAGGGAACTCAAGGAGAGTACCTATAGGGCTACTTGGCCTTAGGATTGACCCTGGGTGTTGGTTTGGAGCTAAGGTATACAATACCCTCACAATACTCTGGCTAAGACCATTACATAAGGACCCAAAATGGGGATTTCATTAATCCATGGTTCATTTAGAAAAGATCTCTATCCAATTCTACTTGAAATGCTCATCTTGGGTCTTTTGCCCCAGACACCCCAAGTTACCTAACTGCCCTTGGGACCCCAATTTTGGCCAAAATTCCCAAATCTACCCAAAATACCAAATTTGATTCTAAACTTAAATTAATATTTTATTTGATCAAACTATTACAAATTTAAGCTCAATTGCTCCCTGAATTAAGCTTAATTTTGATTTAGGTCAAAATCCCAATTTTGGCTAAATGACCAAATCACATCAATTGGACTTATAACCATGCCAATTGACCCAAAGAAATGTTGTATTTGCTTCATAACAATATTTTACATCAAAGTTGACCATAAATTTGCATTGGTAAAACCTTTTGATCATCCAACTTGGTTTAAATCCAAAACCCCATACTAGCCCCAATATTGGCTAACACCCCAAATCTCAACAATTGAATGCCATAAACCTCAAATTGGGAATTTTTGTTGAAAATCCTTTGTGAGGTCATTTGTGACCAAACAAAACAATCAATTTGAGTTTAGTCCAAAGNACTGTATTTCAAGTTTTGGATTCAATGTCCATTTCAAAAATTCGGTTTAACGGATGTTTGAGATTAAAATATGATTTCGTTTAAGTTTAGCCTTAAAATTCAAAGTAAAGAGCATTCAAGTTTTTCTTTAGAGATTCAGAGATTCCATTTTTTTTTAAAGCCTGCAAAATATGAAATCAAGAAAAATATGTATCAAATATGGTAAAACGTAAGAGCTACAGACACTTTTGAAAATTGAGCCAAACGAGGTTCAGTAGTGGTCACCAGAGCTTCGCCAAATGAAACCAATCCAGCTTCTATCGAGATAAGTGCAAGCAATTACACGCACCGGTTTGCATGTTATAAGCCTCCAACATATTGTTCGCCATATATTCCTTGTGAATGAGGCCCTCCAACAGATGAAGAAGATATGTTTCTGCCCCCAAAACCTGAAGATATGGTGCCCTGTCCAGGACAATCTCTAGCCCAGTGGCCAGTTTGTTTGCATTTAAAACACACATTTGAAGGAATTTCCACCATCCATTGTGGAGATGGAAGACCAGTTTGGGAAGCCCCCGCCGCCACCGATGGACTGTGCTTCCCTGTTCAAGCTCCTGGGACAGTTCTGGAAGTTGTGGCCAGACAAACCACAGTTATTACAGAAAGATGAGACTTTTCTACTCATATATTGGCTGGAAGTCTCCATTTTATAACGATCAAAACAAGTCATAGATTGTCTACCGGGATTAAGTTCAGCATAAGAATATTCAGAAGCAGGCATTGCAGCTCCAGAAGCATAGGATCCATGCATGGATGGAAATGGGGCTGCATGAGCATCTTCCCCAGAAAGTTTCTCAATTATACCCAAAAGAAATCTGCTCTCTGATGCAGAATTCACTCTTTCTGCTTTAATGGCAGCCGACTTCACTCGTTGTTCATCACTAAATGTTTCTTCTTTTACCTTCAATTTGAATAAAATATTGACTGAAGAGAACCCTCCTCACAATTTCAGCAAACTTCAGCTCATCCTGTTGCTCATACTTTAGAAAGTACAGTTCCTTCGCAGATATACCAAGAATTTGTTCACCACATTCTTGGAAAGAAATGACCCACGTAATACCAATGTGGTCCTGGATCTGAAACTGGAGTAGGTATCTATAATCACATTCCGGAAAACTCTGATCACATCGATCACAATGCCATGTCCCATCACTATAGTTATTGACCTTTTGCTGCACTGTCTATCACTCACAACCAAAGGGCATGCTGTATAGCAGAAATTATCAACCTTAATGGATGATACCGTGGCCTTCACGGTTATCCAGTCAGGCTTCTCAGATCTTCCAAGACCTTCATCCTTAATCCGAGAAACTGTCTTACGCACATCCATCCTTCCAGTTACTGCAGCTTCCCTGGATATAGAAAAAGCAGCATGATATTTTCCCTCATTATCATACCATTGCTATAACTGGAATGCCTCCGGGATATCAGGATCTATAAGAAGCTGGCTAGAGGAAATGGTTCCGATTGACTTTCCGCTAAAATCGCTAACTCGGCCTGATTTCATAGCCAATACAGGAAATACGCCGGAGTCGCACATAGCTTGAATCTTCTGCCCTTCTGTGTTGCAAAAATTCCCCCACAGAGTTATTTCAACACTCTTTCCAGACATGTCCTTCAACTGGTCTCTTGTGAGTTTCAGTACCACTCTTTCTCATTATTGTACCAGCAGGATTAATGAAGTGACTATACCGATCACATCAACCATACTATTATTTTCCATAGACTCGATTTCTCCAATGGCTCTAAAGCTGAATTGCTGCCTTGGGATGGACATGTCCTCAAGCAAGGCTGGATTGTTGAAGCGGACTCCAACATGATTTCATATTCATTATTGAGATGGTTGAAACTCTTTTGAATTGGTCTCAAGGTACCTTTGGAGATCAAATAAATTAGTCCTACCTCTATCTGATCATAGAGCTGGCCGGCTACCGCGTTGAATTTCTCCACCGTCGGAGTCAATGAGATCAAAAGAAAACACTTTTCCTTCACCCCTTGCATTGTTGTAGTGCCTGATGTCTCTGCCTTAGCCGTCACCCGAGCTTTGATCGTCCACTTTCCTTCGTAAGGATTCAATGCGGCAATGGGAATTATTCTAGTTGGGGCTTCGTTCTTAGAAATAGGACTTCTATTAGCATACATAGGAGGAGAATGCTGATCCGTAACCCTACCAGGAGGTTGAAATCCTTCATTTGAAGGACCTGAGAACTTTGCTGCATACTAGCAATTTGGTTTGATTCTGCAAAACACATAGAAGCAGATTCAGCTTTAGGGTGCAAGGAATTTGTGTTATTCATGTTCCTCATTGGAATAGAACCGCCTGCAAAGGAGCCACCAAAAGATTGATTGTTTACAGCTGACTCTTGTCTGGGAAGCGAAGCATCTTTAATGGCACGTTGGCCAGCATCAGGACCACTTGCTCGAGAACTACCATGATGTTGAACATTTTCTATTGATATACCAGGCTGGTTTATGCTAGATGACTGTCCAGAACCAGGAGCACGGTTTTGTGGGATAGAGTTGCCAGAATCAAAATTTTTTGGATCCCCAATCATATCGGCCTTCTCAACCAAAACTTGCAGGCTGATTATAATGATGATCCTCCGACTTTGGATAGTGTTGCAGATAAATTCGCTCAGTTGAACAACGGATCCTTTCTGCAGCTGTCCAGACTTGACAATCCCGTTCATCTGTCTCGCAAGCATCCCCTGCTCATGGTGTACGCCGTTAGAAAGAAGCATCAGGTACCTCTCCGCCGAGCTCTGTTGGGTATTTATCAGCCTGATCTCCACTACTTGAAGAACATTATTGTAGTACGAGAATATTTTTAATATTATAATAATATAATTATACATCAATAATATTTGAACAACAGATAATAACACATTAATAACACATAATAACACCTGAATAACACGAGAGAAATTTTCTTTTATATTATCGGATAGTTTTTTTTTCTGTCAACGTCACGTGACTTGATTTTATTGGACTCCGCACATAATTTTACGTGAGGAGTCCTGATACAATATTTTTTCAGGAAGAAGAGGTGAGTAACACAGAGGCGCGATTGTTTAAAATCCTAGAAAGTGAGAGGAACCGCCATTTTTTTTTTTTTGCCTTTGAGAGTGAATTGCCTCTAGATTTAGAGAATCCATGATTATTGGATTAACGTTAAGTCCTTAAAGTAGGTTTTGTCAAATGACACGTCATTCCCTTGAGGGCCAAAAAGAGTCAAATTTTGGAGATTTTGCTATATGGACAGACTCAGTGTTAAAAGTAGTAACCAATGAGCAACGTTTTTGTTTTTACTTTGATAAGACTGCAACTAAGCATTTTTATGTTTCAAATTTTGTGATTTAGTCTACTTATACCCCATGTTTTCATCATTCCAAAACAGCCTTAGTGAAGCAACCCAAAGATTCATGTCGTAGCCCGCTAATATTTGGGAAATCAATATTTTAAGGCCAAAAAATATAAATTCTATTAAGGGGTCAACACACAATATTCTTATCATTCTCCAACATCAATGACATGTTTTGAATAAGCATTACGTGTTCGATCTCTAAAGATAAACATTATAGAGCTTTTTTTCGTATCATTATGTATTTTAAGTTTAGAGATTCTCAATTTTGATATATAGTCATAACAGTTATTACAAGTTTCTGTTGACCTCACTTTTGGTTGAGGTCTAGACTACTTCTTTAGTAGCCTAGGTCTAGCCATAGGACTTTCCTATTGACTAGTCTTAGAAAATTAGTTTCTTTAGTAGCCTAGGTCTAGCCATAGGACTTTCCTATTGACTAGTCTTAGAAAACTAGAAATGCCCCCACCATTAGAAATTCAAAGCCTTTCTCTTTACTCAACTTGAAGTTTCACATATTGATCTACCCCCACCATTAGAAATTCAAAACTTTTCTTTTTACTCAACTTGAAATTCCACATAATGATCTTTCATCATTAGAAACTCAAAACTCTTCTCTTTACTCAACTTGAAGTTCCACATATTGGTCCTAACCTTTAGCATTTGGTAGGTAAGATCATTATGAAAGAATTCAAGAAGAATCCCCATAGGATTACTTGGCTTTAGGGTCAATCCTGGGTGTTGACTCCAACATTTTGTAGATAAGATCATTGTGAGAGGATTCAAGATGAGTTCCTATAGGATTACTTGACCTTAGGATTGACCTTGGGTGTTGGTTTGGAGTTAGGATACACAATATCCTCACAATATTCTAGCTAAAACCAATCCATAAGGACCCAAAATGAGGATTTCATTATTCCATGGTTCATTTAGAATGGATATCTATCCAATTATATTTGAAATGCCTAACTTGGTCTTTTGCCCCTAGGCACCTCCATTACTTAATTGCCCTTGGGACCTAAATTTGGCCAAAATTCCTAAATATTGCCAAAATACCCAAAATTAATCAAAAAGCATTTCAAACACCTTGAATACATCCAAACTTGCCAAAATTGACAAAAATTTCCAAAAATGACCAAATTACCAAAATACCCCTCCATGACCAAAAATCCAAAAATTCCAAAAAATTCCTAAAAAATCTCAATAAATCTAAAATATTCCCAATTTCATTTTGTCCAACTACACCATGGTCCAGTTTGGTCAATTTGACCATCTTTGACAAAATTCCCAAATTAGCCCCAATATTGGCTAACACCTCAAATCTCAACAATTGAATGCCTTAGATCTCAAATTAGCATCCAATTTTTGTTTAAAATCCTTTATAAGGTCATTTTTGACCAAAAACAACAATCAATTTGGTCTTAGCCCATGGCTAGCCCA
>JXCR01148438.1:15457-32382 GCA_002079205.1 Phalaenopsis hybrid cultivar
GCTTGAAAATTTTTTGAAATGATTTAATAAATATTTAAAAAATTTAGCAGTACTTATCCCAAAGTTTAAAAGGTATATTAAATTAAAATTTAATTATTTAAGCTCAACAAGCTCGAGTTAACAAGGCTTGTTTACTTTTCCAAATGAGAAGCTCATTTATTTTGCTAAATAAGCTACTCATTAATAGATTGAATAATCTCAATATGAATCAAACTCGTGTCGAGCTCAAATCTAGTTCAAATAACCATGATCTTAAAGAACCAAGCTTAGACACATTAAAAAAACTCAAATTGACTCGAGTCAAGCTCAAATAAGATTAAAATAAACACGATTGAGCTCAAATAAGCTCTTGATTAGCTCAATTCAGTTCACTTTAAGTACTAGTATCGACATGTGCTTAACAGGAAGCATTTTAATGATTTTTTTTTTTCTAATATGAATCAATAGTAGAGTAATTCTAATACAAGAATATTTTTAATCTTCCTCAATCCAAAAGCTCTATAGAGCATCATCAAACGTATTTTGAGAATTATAATTGAACTTATGCATAATTTCTTGCCTGGAACTTTTAATGAAATAGAAAATGATACAAAGGCATACCTTGTATAAAATTCTTAAATTGATCAAACAATAAGTTTCTATCATCATTAAAAACAAAAATTATTCTTTAAGGTTATGTTTCATTACAACCCATACAGACTTTATCGATATAGAANAAAGTACTAGTATCGACATGTGCTTAACAGGAAGCATTTTAATGATTTTTTTTTTCTAATATGAATAAATAGTGGAGTAATTCTAATAAAAGAAAATTTTTAATCTTCCTCAATCCAAAAGCTCTATAGAGCATCATCAAACATATTTTGAGAATTATAATTGAACTTATGCATAATTTCTTGCCTGGAACTTTTAATGAAATAGAAAATGATAAAAAGGCATACCTTGTATAAAATTCTTAAATTGATCAAACAATAAGTTTCTATAATCATTAAAAACAAAAATTATTCTTTAAGGTTATGTTTCATTACAACCCATACAGACTTTATCGATATAGAAACATTTCGCCAAAAATATTCACAGCATCCATTAATTTTATTTTAACAAATTCAGCATTATTATTGAATCAAACCTATTATATCTTTCAAAAAGGTTACCTAAGTTATCTATCAAATTTTAAAATTTTCTGGGATTACGCTTTCATTGGTTATGCATTTGTAAATCGAAAATGAGTTGCACAAAATCGCACAAACGCATTCAAATTTTCATATAAAAAATCCTTAATGCAGTTGAAAACTAAAAATACAAAGAAAAAAAAACTTGCAAATATAAAAAACTAATAGATATTTATTAGAAATAATGTGTGAAAATCTGAAAAATAAAATCATAAATTGAGAATCATGTTATCTGAGATATCTAGAATATATCAAGTTTTGATGACATATCAATCACATGTCCAAGCCAAATTAATATTTAGAAAGAACAAATAAAAAAAGAATACAACTAATCATCAAACAAAGCCTCACAATTTTACAAAGTGACAGCCTCTCTAAGAAAAAAAAACTTTAGACACCTAAATGTACAAGAAGACTCAAAGCAATTGCACATCCGACTAAAAAATTATTGAGAACAGTTAAGAAGGTGTTTGGTTACCCACATTACAAATGTAATGCAAACCAAATGTAGAGGATTTCCAGATGTGGCATTTCATTGTATGAAAATATAATGTTGTGTAAAGTTCTATTGAATATGACTTTAGTTGAAAGTTGATATACTTAGACATAAGCAAGATTAATTGACTGAATCGGTCGATTCTTAAATACACATATTCGAACTATATGGTTAATTATGAATTGGGAATCTTACACTACAAAAGCTACCGATATGCGCCACTGCTTGCCCCCCATCGACTGCCACCGGCTTCCGGAAGAGGCACAAAGAAACGATGCCAAGCCAGCTAGAGCTCGTTTATTAAAAATCTGTTCAAGCTGGGCCCGAGCTCGATTCGAGCTTTTAAGAAAGTGTGAAGTCAAGCTTGTATATTAGAGCCCGGTTCCAACTTGGCTTTAGCTCAATTTGAACTTGGATTATATAGAGATTAAACTTATCAATGAGCTGATCATTTAACAAAATAAAGAGACCATAATCAAGCCTTTATTGAGCTTTATTCAAGCTATATACGAGCAGCTTGTTTGATAGAATAAATGACACATATCAAATAAGGTATGTTAAGCCTATAAATAAACATTCAAATGTATAATTAACATGATCGAGGTGTAGTCGAGTCGTAATCAAGCTTCTTAACAAACTTATTTACGAGCTTTAAATGACATTGATATGAACATAAGTGAATCAAATAAGTTGTTCAAACATGTTCATTTAGCAACTGAGCATTACAAAAGTGTTCAAGCTCATTCAAATCGCTAATCAAATGATCATGAATGAGCTCTTATCTAGCTGAACCATAAGTAGTTGGTTCACTCGAAGTTCTTGCCTCTAGCCGCCCACTAGCCATCCGAGAATTGTGTCTTACCATCAAGCTGTGCATTCATTTAATTTTGATTCAAACCNGTTTTACAAAGTGATAGCCTCTCTAAGAAAAAAAAACTTTAGACACGTAAATGTACAAGAAGACTCAAAGCAATTGCACATCCGACTTAAAAATTATTGAGAACAGTTAAGAAGGTGTTTGGTTGCCCACATTACAAATGTAATGCAAACCAAATGTAGAGGATTTCCAGATGTGGCATTTCGTTGTATGAAAATATAATGTTGTGTAAAGTTCTATCGAATATGACTTTAGTTGAAAGTTGATATACTTAGACATAAGCAAGATTAATTGACTGAATCGGTCGATTCTTAAATACACATATACGAACTATATGGTTAATTATGAATTGGGAATCTTACACTACAAAAGCTACCGATATGCGCCGCTGCTTGCCCCCCATCGACAGCCACCGGCTTCCGGAAGAGGCGCAAAGAAACAAAGCCAAGCCAGCTAGAGCTCATTTATTAAAAATCTGTTCAAGCTGGGCCCGAGCTCGATTCGAGCTTTTAAGAAAGTGTGAAGTCAAGCTTGTATATTAGAGCCCGGTTCCAACTTGGCTTTAGCTCAATTCGAACTTGGATTATATAGAGATTAAACTTATCAATGAACAGATCATTTAACAAAATAAAGAGACCATAATCAAGCCTTTATTGAGCTTTATTCAAGCTATATACGACCAGCTTGTTTGATAGAATAAATGACACATATCAAATAAGGTATGTTGAGCCTATAAATAAACATTCAAATGTATATTTAACATGATCGAGGTGTAGTCGAGTCGTAATCAAGCTTCTTAACTAACTTATTTACGAGCTTTAAATGACATTGATATGAACATAAGTGAATCAAATAAGTTGTTCAAACTTGTTCATTTAGCAACTGAGCATTCCAAAAGTGTTCAAGCTCATTTAAATCGCTAATCAAATGATCATGAATGAGCTCTTATCTAGCTGAACCATAAGTAGTTAGTTGACTCGAAGTTCTTGCCTCCAGCCGCCCACTAGCCATCCGAGAATTGTCTTACCATCAAGCTGTGCATTCATTTAATTTTGATTCAAACCAAACAGAAAAATCAATCCCCTACATTTATTTTAAACCTAACTAAACAAATTTAAAATATTTTAAATATACTTCATTTTAGTTACACTACATCATTTTATAAAATATTTCTTTTTTGCTAAATCAGGTCATCCCTTAAACTATTTTTATATCTTGGCCCAATTACAAAAGAAATTCAAATACACTAGATTTTTATTACATTGCATACCTTCTAAACTAAATTTCTTTTACAATAAATCAAGCAAGACCCTTAATCGATTTTATTTGAACCCTCCCTTATAATAACAAATTTCTCTATTTATAATTAAAATNCTAAAAAAATTTTAAATATTTTAAATATACTACATTTTAGTTACACTACATCATTTTATAAAATATTTCTTTTTTGGTAAATCAGGTCATCCCTTAAACTATTTTTATAACTTGGCCCAATTACAAAAAAATTCAAATACACTAGATTTTTATTACATTGCATACCTTTTAAACTAAATTTCTTTTACAATAAATAAAGCAAGACCCTTAATCGATTTTATTTGAACCCTCCCTTATAATAACAAATTTCTCTATTTATAATTAAAATTTTCAGACAATAAAAATCCTAAGTTCATATCCGACAAGATACAAAATTGCAAAGTACAAAACCATTAATTCTCATCATCCACAAGCCCATTTCCTCTATTATCGCAAAAAGCCAATAATGACAAACAAGTTGAAGTTGCAAGATGCCCTGGGCAACTGCCTACATAAATCTTGTAGCAGCCAATTGCACATCAATTGCAAACCCCAATCTAGCCATAACCATGATACTTCCAAGGTAACAACAAATATTGATCTAATAACCTCAAAATGCCATACCGCCATCAAATGCAAAATAGGGATTTCAAGAGAAAATTTAGCAAATACAGCCCATTCTCAAAGTAGAGAACATCNTATCTTGTAGCAGCCAATTGCACATCAATTGCAAACCCCAATCTAGCCATAACCATGATACTGCCAAGGCAACAACAAATATTGATCTAATAACCTCAAAATGCCATACCACCATCAAATGCAAAATAGGGATTTCAAGAGAAAATTTAGCAAATACAGCCCATTCTCAAAGTAGAGAACATCATAAACAACTTTTATTGAAAGCAAAACATGAAAATATCCTATTAAAAAATCAACCAAACTACTGAAATGAAGTTTTCCTTTCAATCTATTAGTTTAACTGTACACCTATAGCATCTTTTATGATGTAGACCATTATAGTTTTTGATGATATGTAATTTTCATCAACCATANCACAACTTTTATTGAAAGCAAAACATGAAAATATCCTACAAAAAAATCAACCAAACTACTGAAATGAAGTTTTTCTTTCAATCTATTAATTTAAATGTACACCTATAGCATCTTTTATGATGTAGACCATTATAGTTTTTGATGATATGTAATTTTCATCAACCATANTGTTGCCTCTCTTATAATAACAAATTTCTCCATTTATAATTAAAATGTTCAGAAAAAAAAAAACAATCCTAAGTTCATATCCGACAAGATACAAAATTGCAAAGTAAAAAACCATTAATTCTCATCATCCACAAGCCCATTTCCACCATAATCGCAAAAAGGCAATGATGACAAACTAGTTGAAGTTGCAAGATGCCCTGGGCAACTGCCTATATAAATCTTGTAGCAGCCAATTGCACATCAATTGCAAACCCCAATCTAGCCATAACCATGATACTTCCAAGACAACAACAAATATTGGTCTAATAACCTCAAAATGCCATACCACCATCAAATGCAAAATAGGGATTTCAAGAGAAAATTTAGCAAATACAACCCATTCCCAAAGTAGAGAACATCATAAACAACTTTTATTGAAAGCAAAACATGAAAATATCCTACTAAAAAATCAACCAAACTACTGAAATGAAATTTTCATTTCAATCTATTAGTTTAAATGTACAACTATAGCATCTTTTATGATCTAGACCATTCTAGTTTTTTATGATATGTAATTTTCATCAACCATATGAGAAAGTCACATTGATCCACTACCATAAAATATAAATATTAACAGATGAATTACTCAATGAATGTCCATATAAAAAAAGAAACCTTAAAGAACCCCGAGTAAAGCAAGGTTTGAACTGAACATTGATTTTTTTATCAAAGGTTAATATTGGGCATTAATGACTTAAGTTAGCAAAAGAAATTCACGATGATCGTAGCCTATAATAGCTTTTTATAATACGTAATTTTCATCAACCATATTATATCAACTACATATCAAAGTCACATTGATCCAACATCACAAAATATAAATATTAGCAGATGAACCACTCAATGGATGTCCATATACAATAAAAATACCTAGAATAACCCCAGAAAAACAAAGTTTAAACTGAAAATTGATTTTTTATCAAAGGACTAATACTAGGAATTCAAGTTTTAGGTTAAACTAAAACTGAACAAAACAAATAATAATTTGTTTTGTGAAAAAATAGGTTCATGTAAGTAATGTGATGATACAAACAAACACTGAAAACCATATAATTATACATTCAATGGCATTTCTCATTGTGATACAACACTTATAAGGTTCAGAAGTCGAAACAGATTAATCTGGTACAGCAAAATCCTCAAAAAAATTTAAGGTACAAAAAATATTCAGTAAAATTAGAATTTCAAAGTCAAATTACCAAAATATATTAAACCTGACCCCGCGACAAAAACAAAAAAAAGGAAAAAAAAAACAGCAAGACAAAACAGTTTTAGCCGTGGCAGGACATGTTTTCAAGATAGCATGGGTATCAAAGAGGAAGAAGTTTGTAGGTCCTCTATATTCCTCTATGTAAATGATTAACTATGTGGTTTTTCATGAAAACTTGAACCCTCATAGCATGAAATTGCTGTGATTTAAAAATAAACTCTCTTACTTTGGAGTGTCAAAAATTGACTCGACACGCCAAGTCAACACAAACTCGACTCAAAAAAATCGAGATTTGGGATGACCAGAATAATTTTGTGTCGGGTTCGAGTTAGAAATCCTAACATGTTTATTTTTTGGAGTTGGGTTTGAGTTGACTTGCCAACAAAAANCGAACTTGCTGTGATTTAAAAATAAACTCTCCTACTTAGGGGTGTCAAAAATTGACTCGACATGCCAAGTCAACACAAACTCGACTAAAAAAACTGGAGGTTTGGGATGACCCAAATAATTTTGGGTCGGGTTCGAGTTAGAAATCCTAACATGTTTATTTTTTGGAGTTGGGTTTGAGTTGACTTGCCAACCAAAAATTGACCTGAATCCGACCCGCTAACCTGAAAATAACTCAAAATCGACCCGCCAACTCGAAATTGGTTATAAACAACCAAAATATTACCGAATAACTTTTATGCCTTACGTTAAACGGGGTTTGAAGGTGTGTCGGGTTGGGGTTGGACTTTCGGACCCGTTTAATATTCGGGTTGGGTTAAGGTCAAGCAGTTTCGAGTTAGTTCAATTTTGGGGCAAACCCGAACCAACACGTGAACCCGGCACCCCAACTCCCACTATTAATTTGCAGGTTGTATCTCATTGGCAAAGGACAGGAAAATGATATTTGATGTGCAAATTGGAAGACGATGGGATAACAAATGATAAACATTGGATTCTACCATNCGGGGTTGGACTTTCAGACCCGTTTAATATTCGGGTTGGGTTCAGGTCAAGTAGTTTCGAGTTGGTTCGCTTTTGGGTCAAACCCGAACCGACACGTGAACCCGGCACCCCAACTCCCACTATTAATTTGCAGGAAAATGATATTTGATGTGCAAATTGGAAGACGATGGGATAACAAATGATAAACATTGGATTCTACCATTTTGCTTAAGGAACTACCTGATTTAAAGTGTTAGCGGAAGCAGCAACCATCATGGTCCCAGCACAAGTACAACAAAGGCCAANCCTAATACTAGGAATTCAAGTTTTAGGTTAAACTAAAACGAACAAAACAAATAATAATTTATTTTGTGAAAAAATAGGTTCATGTAAGTAATGTGATGATACAAACAAACATTGAAAACCATCTAATTATACANGCTAATACTAGGAATTCAAGTTTTAGGTTAAACTAAAACGAACAAAACAAATAATAATTTGTTTTGTGAAAAAATAGGTTCATGTAAGTAATGTGATGATACAAACAAACATTGAAAACCATCTAATTATACATTCAATGGCATTCTCATTGTGATACAACACTTAAAAGGTTCAGAAGCCGAAACAGATTAATCTGGTACAGCAAAAGCCTCAAAAAATTTAAGGTACAAAAAATATTCAGTAATATTAGAATTTCAAAGTCAAATTATATGATTAATAAATTCAAAATAACACCTTTACAACCAAAATATATTAAACCTGATCCTGAGACAAAAACAAAAAAAAGGAAAAAAAAAACAGCAACACAAAACAGTTTTAGTCGTGGCAGGACATGTTTTCAAGATAGCATGGGTATCAAANTAGTCAAATTATATGATTAATAATTCTAAATAACACCTTTACAACCAAAATATATTAAACCTGACCCCGAGACACAAACAAAAAAAGGAAAAAAAAAAAACAGCAACACAAAACAGTTTTAGTCGTGGCAGGACATGTTTTCAAGATAGCATGGGTATCAAAGAGGAAGAAGTTTGTAGGTCCTCTATATTCCTCTACGTAAATGATTAACTATGTGGTTTTTCATGTAAACTTGAACCCTCATAGCATGAAATTGCTGTGATTTAAAAATAAACTCTCCTACTTAGGGGTGTAAAAAATTCACTCGACATGCCAAGTCAACACAAACTCGACTCAAAAAACTCGAGGTTTGGGATGACCCGAATAATTTTGGGTCGGGTTCGAGTTAGAAATCCTAACATGTTTATTTTTTGGAGTTGGGTTTGAGTTGACTTNTTATCAATAACATATTGAAGGTTGTCTTAAAATACAAACAGAAAATGTAGGTTTTTCAGTTTCCATTATGATCAGTTTCAAGCAAAACCTGAAAACTTGAAAAAGAATATATAAATGACATTCTTTAACTCCAGGACAGCCAAAAGCATGCTAATCTAGTGATAGTGAGGGGAAAATACGGTTCAGCACAAAATATATTGGAAAGGTAGGATGTTTATAAAAGCACGTGTAATGAATAGCATTGCACCCACTCTTACATAATGAATTGCTCAATACAAGCTGGCTTTGCACTGAAAACTCCTGAGAATGCTTATTTTNCACTACTTTATTCAACTACTATTGAAAAAAATTGATGAATATAGAGAAAAAAAATAAAGTAACATGAAGGTGATCATGTGCCTACAAATGCGGTAACTTGGCCAAGCTGCAGTGTAAAAGAAGCAAGCTCTCTATTGCTCCTATTAATAACCACAATTTATCATAGCAATATTATGAAGTTACACTTCAAATTACAATAATGTGAAAAGAGAACTGAAATTTTGTATAATATGGTGCAATCTCTGTAGCAGTCATCCTAAAGTCATAAAATAGATTAAAAACAACTATGATGCAACAACAAATCAACTATCATATAAAACTCGAAAGATGTAAATTGATATTCCTGATTGATGTAGTTCAAGATGCTTTGAAGGATACATAGAAAACAATATCAATAACATATTGAAGGTTGTCTTAAAATACAAACAGAAAATGCAGGTTTTTGAGTTTCCATTATGATCAGTTTCAAGCAAAACCTGAAAACTTGAAAAAGAATATATAAATGACATTCTTTAACTCCAGGACAGCCAAAAGCATGCTAATCTAGTGATAGTGAGGGGAAAATACGGTTCAGCACAAAATATATTGGAAAGGTAGGATGTTTATAAAAGCACGTGTAATGAATAGCATTGCACCCACTCTTACATAATGAATTGCTCAATACAAGCTGGCTTTGCACTGAAAACTCCTGAGAATGCTTATTTTCAAATCACCAACTAAGTTATCTAACTATCAAATAGATTCCAAATATAAAGTAAAATTCATAAGTTACAAAAAGTTCTATTAATCTCAATGAATAGACTAATCACAACAAACTGCCACAACAGCCGGTAACATTACTTCTCTGTGATAATGTTGTAAATGTGCAACAAAGGAGTAATTGCAATGAGGTGCGCATTCAATTAAGTGGATGTAACTAATGGCAAGCATACAAACAACACATGGTTCACAATCAGAAAATTCAAATGACAAACCGCGGTTATAGTTGCTAATATAGCCAAAGAAATAACATCAGTATGCTTAAAATATTGAAGACGAATAATGAATGGAGAGCATGTGAAGCTACTTATAAGACTTGACTTGTAAATATATAAACTAGATAATCAATTAGTTATTTCTAGATCCAAGTATGGTCTCTATTCACATTATCCAAGCTGACAATAAATTAGCCAGAAATGAAAGTAAAGCCACTGCAGTTACTGTGAGATTGTCTATAAATTTTTAGAGACAAGAAGACCAAGCAGAGTAAACAACAGACAAAAGAAGCAGTGTGAAAGCTGAACATGGCCAGTAGGACAAGAAATGAAACAAAACCAAGCGATGAAAACCATCGGCAGCTAGAAAGGAAAGCTAAAGTCATTAAAAATCATCATTTCCCCCAAATTTATAGAAAAGAGAAGCTAATGAAAGATGCTGTCCCCTGCCAAGGCATTTGAAAAAATTTAGCACAAGTTGATGAAGAGCAAGCTGAAGAAAATAATTATGAGATTCTCAAGAGGTGAGAGCCAGGAGAAAATGATGCAGCAGCACCTCAAATCATCTTTCAGGTGAAAGGAGAAAAGCTATGTGGTAACAAGAAGGTTAGGGGCTGCCATCAAGAGGAAGAGAAGAACGAGATCAAATGCCAAAATAAAGTCATCAGGGTGAGTCACACTATAAGAGATTACGTTCAGGAAATTCTCATTGCATTTTTCAATGATATAGCAAAGGAACGTAGAAACAACACCCCAATGTTTCCTAAGAGGACACTTCACATCACTATTATCATCCTCGATTTAAAAATGTTGTCATGCTACATCATCAAAATAATTTTTTTTTATGATAAAGAAAAAGAAAACTACATATTTTATTAATTGGAAGTACAGAACAAGGCCAATTACAAATAAGGACGGCATAAGGCCAATTACAGGCAACATGCACACAGAGAAGTACTGGAAGAAAAACTTTTGATGAGAGTTCAGTACTTGGAAATGAGAACATAATAAATGAAACAAAAGAGCTTGCCTTATTCTCACATAGGCAATATAAAAGTGATAGTCAAAACCTTTATTGTTCATATCCATGAATTACTCATACTTGACCATTGGAGAAAAAGGAGATGCGATTTTGTAATTCATGAATTTGCATAGTCTTTGCTTAGCCAACTCTCAACTGATTTAACACAAAAATATTTAATCTTCTAATCTTTCACCATGATCTCTAGACAATTTATCTGCAAAGGCATTGAAGAGAATAAAATGCAACAAATTTTGAGGGTCTTTAGGAAGGACATATATGGAAATTAATTTATACTTTATTTCACCTTCTCTTCGAAATTAAAAAAAAAAAAGTATTCTCACAAATAAGCTCGACATGACATAAGGAGGAATCAAATCCTTAAATTTAAGGACGTTGATGACGTCATGGTAAAAGGGAAATACAAGGCAAGATGGAAACGGTAGTGATAAAAATATAGCTTTTCATTACTAAGTGAATTGGCAAATTTGTTTGTCTTAGAAGCTTCCACTATCTTATTTGTTATGTAGGAGGCTGATTTGAACTCGATATTCGAAAAAGCCTCAAGGCTCTTAATTTACAAACCATCCATCTTAAATCAAGAAACAAGAACAAGAGTAAAGAAGGCACAGGAAGATGGAATTTAAGAATAAAAAACTTCAACATGAAGGACCAAAATCATGAAAAAAATTTGAAGTATCAAACAGTAATTTGGCAATATTCGTTGATCAAGCTGCTGCCACAGCTCACAAATCAAAATGTTAAAAATTATTTGTAATGATTAAAAAGATCTATCTCATCATTATGGGAAGAATAAGTGACATATTAAAAAAAAAAAGGATTATTTTTCATAAAATATGACTGAGTATTAAACCAACATACATAGAATGAGAACTAAACTCTAGACATTATTTTTTATCACAAACACAATGTCATATGAAAAGAAACATATCTTACAACCAAGCAAACAACAAAAAGAAAATACAAAAAGAAGAAGAATTAAGACGAGCAAGCTTCTCATAAAATTATTTTTTCTTCATGAAGGTACGCCAAAAAGTCAACTATCAATATGCCAACTTAAAGAAGTTGGCATGTCTTAACTTCATCTTTAGAAGTTCCAGCAATAAAAAGGAAGCATGACACATGATAAAAAATTATCTCTAATGAACCAGTGTGGCATTGAATCAAGTGGCAAAGAATAGGTTTGCCTCCAGCAAGAAACTAAATTGAATAAGAAGATTCTATATTTTCATATCAAAATATCTTCAATTTTTAAGTTGTTAATGCCAGTTTTCAGGTGCATCTTATGGGAAAATTCATTAGAAAGGTATGGTCATTATATAATAAATTTAGATTTCTTTGGTTTAGCATATTAAGTTACTGTATTCATTAAAGATATAATCTCAGCAACAAGAATGTCAAACTACAACCCCAAGATCGTTACCCCAACTTCTTTTCTAAGAGAAACTTAGGCAAAGTTTCTCATCTTAGAACTTCG
This sequence comes from Phalaenopsis hybrid cultivar, assembly GCA_002079205.1. NCBI lineage: Eukaryota > Viridiplantae > Streptophyta > Magnoliopsida > Asparagales > Orchidaceae > Phalaenopsis > Phalaenopsis hybrid cultivar. Next base: position 27,803 of record JXCR01148438.1, read on the forward strand.
CTCAGAAGTGGCTCAACCTCACTCATCAATCGTAATAAAAACCGTGGGAGTTAGTATTTCAGAACCAAATTTGTTCGTCTTTTTCATAATTTCAAGAGTAGCTCGAACCTCCTAAGAAGAACCTCTTCTAGAAGTAACATGAAAAGCAAGAGGATCTTTTGAACTGGGGCCATCCATAGAAAGGTCAAGCATTGGTGACTTCTCTAGACAATCTCTAGCTTGAGGCTCATAAATATAATAATTTAATTTAGAAAGCCATGATAGTTTTGGACTGTGTAATTGTGCACTCAAAGTCCCTTTAAAAGAATATTGTAATTCTATTCCAGCCATATGAGTTCACTCACAGTAAGCTTGGTGATGATATTAAAATAATCGGTTTCTTTCTCACCTTCAATAGAGGTGGTAGAAAAATGTCTCTTCAACAATTTTTTTCTCAAAAAATGCTTGGAAGGTAATCGTCTCTAGATTGACCAAGATCACTTACAACTTCATTAGTCATACCAAAAGGTTCAATCTTCCTTTTTTCAAGATAAGCCAATTGCGACTGCAGCATGACTTCCAAGTACTCTTGCAAGGCTTTTCATTTTCATGTTTCATAGTAAATTTGAAATGAACTATAGGCGAGAAAAGTTCTCAGGATTGACATTTTCAAATCTTTTAATCTCAACAAAACCAAATATTAATATAAGCATAGAGGAGAAAAGAAAAAGAAGAGACACAAAAAACTTTGAAATTAACTCCAGGAAAATATTTATAAGCTTTCAGTGACATCTACGTGTGTAGGAGAAAAGTAGTTAAATTCTGGTAAACAATGACAATCAATATGCCAACTCATCAAGAGCCAAATTCAATTTTGAAAGCTTCATTCTCATGTTCTTCTTGGCTTCTAAAAATAGAAAAGAGAATCAGTGAGCTAATGTACAACCAAGTCATCTAGTTCACGTTAATCAAGTCATATCACCATCATGAATCAAGTTCAACAAGTTGTAAGGCATTTGAACTAATTTGTTGAAAGCATTACGTTGTCCAAAGGAACATTCTATTAGAATCATTTAGAATAACTCACCAAGAATTTGAAGTTTTACTAATGCTATTCATCCACTCAAAATGAACTCTCCGTCAAGAGAATTTGCTAAAGAGTTCACCAAAAATTTCACCAAAGGGAATCTTTCCTCAATGATCTCGCCCTTAACACAAACAAAATTTTAAAGCTCAAATTATAAACGAGCCGAACACGAATAGCTCCTCGTTTGCTCGTGTTCGGCTCGTTTTAGCTCGAAATAAAAAAAAAATTATATAACTATTTATATAACAATATATTACATATATTATTCATATAATAACATATTATTTGTATTTATGTCTAAGTTTAAATCATAACACCTCATGTGACAATGTGGTTAATACATTCTTTTGTATATATTTGATCTAGATTCGAATCTCACACTTTACATCTATTTTTCTCAATTTAAGTTTAAAGAGCCAATTTCGAGCCGAACACGAGTTGAACACGAACACGAATATTTTAATAGAGTCGAACACGAACGCATTGTTCACGAGCTGATTTCGAACACGAGCGCTTTCGAACACGAGCTATTTCGAACGAGCCGAACACGAGCCAAGCCTGAGCTCGCTCAAGCTGGGCTCATTTATAGCTCTAGCTGCAACAAACAGACAGTCAGCTTCCCCGCAGCAGCTTCCTGGGGCAGCGCAGTGCGACAAACAGAGCCTAAGCCAGCGTGTTTGTTCTAACATGGATCTACTAGTTTTTCAGGTTTCTAGGGATTCTCTCTCTTCAATAGGATTGTTCCAAATTACTAATAAAGTTCTCCTATTACATTAGACAAATTTGAAACCAACCGTTATAGTTATTGAAAAAAAAAAATCCCTAAAATTTTAGACAAATATCCGATACCTGAGACGTGCTTTGGAGAGCTCCCAGTAGCATTGACCATAGTGATTGACAACCTCAGAGATGCCCCTGACCTTCTGGAATAGTAACGCAGGAGCATACCCCCAAGATCCCAGCACCACCTCCGCCTCAGCAGCGGGATCAGCGGTGGCTGCGGCGGAGCCTATAGGTACTCTCCTTCGGATGGAAAGCTTTCCGANTGATCCTTCGGAGCCGCTCCGACCACCGCCATCGCCCTCGTCGCCGCCGAGTTATCCCCATCGCTGGCGACGTTTGACTTCGGTGGGGTGAGAAGAAGCTGTTCTTCATCGGAGAAACCCATACCACAAGTTCTGCTTTCTCCGTCTCGCAAAATTATTGTTTCCACTACATCTCTCTTCTACGCAGTCCCCATTTTTCTCTCTCGCAAACAGAGAATTTATTATGGTAGTGTCTGGTTGCATTAAATTAAATCCAACTAAGTATTTAAAAAATTATAAATTAAATTCAATGCCCGGGCATTCTCTCACTGTATCCGACTGTGGGCCGGACGTCAAGTAAGAGCCCGTTTGGGACAGCTAATAAGTGCGGGCGGCGTTTTCAAAACGCCGCCTAGCTGTTTGGTACCCACTTATCGCCAAATTATTGAAAATNAGACAGATGAGATCCATTTGGTCTCCATTTTCGAAAATTAAAACATACTACTTTCAAAACTCAAACTATATACCTCTTATACTTAAATTAAATTTCAAAAATTATTTTTATATATCATATTTTCAAATATATTAAAAAGTTAACTGACAACGTGTCACGACCACGAAACCAAGATCGGTACCGATTTGCCCTTATCCGGGAAAATTCATCATGTCGGGGTACTAGCCTTAACTCCGGCATTTCTACGTCCGTTTAGATATTGAGAGACCCAACTTCATCGATCCAGATTCTTCTGAAGCCAAAGGGAGTCGTCGAGATCTCCCACACACAATTTGGGAAAATTTGGGTTTGGGCCGATTTTACCAAAAAAGAAAACCAGTTTGAAACTCCTAAAATGTTAACTTCTGAGTTACAAGGTTGTATATTAATAATACACAACTTTTGTGGCTTCCGGACCAAAGAGTACCTTCTTTCAGTCACCCGAGCCAAAATTAGGGCTTGTAGCACCCTACCAGCGCCACGATCCATAACTCCCATTGGTGGCGATTTACCCAGCAAATGGCGGATCAAAATAGTCAATTTTGAAATTATGGGATTATCTTTCACTCATATGAAATCTTCCGTAGCTTACAGATGATAAAAATCCTTCGTTTGGCGCTCCAGATGTAAAAAATCCTTCGTCTGGCGCTCCAGATGTACATCAAGGTTTTCGAAGCTAAACCGGTGCCTAGGCCCCAGCCCCGGGTGCATAACCGAGCCCATGAAATTCTGACACCAGTTTCTGACGCCTAGACCCCAAAGCGCTCAAAACGACATGTTTTCACAAGAGACAAGAAAGTAGGCACCACCTTTGTGGCGCATAGAGCCCTGACACCAAGGCACCAGAGTCGCGGTGCCTACGCAGTGTAGTTTCCCTTGAACAAACTAGCCTGCACACCATAACATCCATCCACTCTTGCCGACAAAGCTGGTAAAACACGACACCTCTGGCAAAATTGATCCAAAACGGACTTGTGAAACCCCTTCAACCACCCCAGATTCTAAAATACGCTCTCCATCACAGATTCTCCTTTCATCCCATTTAATCTCTAGGTTATTCAGCTTTTTGTCGTTACATTAACCTCAGAAAAGTTTAAAAAAACAAAAGAAACACTCATATAATTTGCTTGCAAGATTCAAAGAGGACTGAGGTCAAATCATAACCTGNGGCTGACAATAAATTAGCCAGAAATGAAAGTAAAGCCACTGCAGTTAATGTGAGAATGTCTATAAATTTTTAGAGACAAGAAGACCAAGCAGATTAAACAACAGACAAAAGAAGCAGTGTGAAAGCTGAACATGGCCAGTAGGACAAGAAATGAAACAAAACCAAGCGATGAAAACCATCGGCAGCTAGAAAGGAAAGCTAAAGTCATTAAAAATCATCATTTCCCCCAAATTTATAGAAAAGAGAAGCTAATGAAAGATGCTGTCCCCTGCCAAGGCATTTGAAAAAATTTAGCACAACTTGATGAAAAAGTTGATGAAGAGCAAGCTGAAGAAAATAATTATGAGATTCTCAAGAGGTGAGAGCCAGGAGAAAATGATGCAGCAGCACCTCAAATCATCTTTCAGGTGAAAGGAGAAAAGCTATGTGGTAACAAGATAAGGTTAGGGGCTACCATCAAGGAGAAGAGAAGAACGAGATCAAATGCAAAAATAAAGACATCAGGGTGAGTCACACTATAAGAGATTTGATGAAAGTTAAATTATTCATGTATTACTGAATGTCAATCTAAACCTATAAAGACGGGCTCAAAGGATGACTTGGACGTATTCTGATAGACTTAGATTAAGGCTCCGTTTGGGGCCGCTTTTTTGACGTGGAGCGGCCCCAAACCGCGAACTATCGTCATTTGGCTCCCAGCTTCGCGGCGGAAGGAAGCTAAAACGGGCGGAAAGCAGGCCGTGGGATCGACCCCCCGGCCCCAGCATTCGCCTCGACAAATATTCCTTTTGCCCCTGTTTTTTTTTTTTTTCCGCAAAGAATCCCTCG
>JXCR01148438.1:32399-60265 GCA_002079205.1 Phalaenopsis hybrid cultivar
TTTTTTTTTTTTTCGCGCAAAGAATCCCTCGTCCTGCCTATTCCCGCTCCGTCTCGCCATCTCGCCTGGTGTCGCCGACCCCGCACGTTCTTCTTCCTCGACCAAGACCGAATTTAGGAAGCACGAAGCAGGTAATCCTAAACCCATCTTCTTCCCTTGTTCTCGAGCTCTCTTCACTGCTGAGAAGAGTTCGGAGATTTTTTTGGCGAGTTGAGAAGTTTCTTCTTCCATAACAGTGTAAACTTTTTTGTTTCTTTGTTTGATAACTGTCCTGCGATTATGTGGGGATATTTCTCCAGACATTGATCATTTATTCTGTTAGGGTTGCTTGTAAGATGTTAGGAATTTAATCCATTGGTGGAGGGAGGAAAGTGATATCTACTTCAGTAGTTACGGGAAATAACTACCTCATTGTTGGTTAGATTGGCATGAGTTGTGTGCTTAAAAAAGGAAGAGGGAACCCAGTATTTTCCCCCCTCTTTTCTCCCACATTCTACCTGCAATGATATATAAATGAATTGAAATCATTGTAAAGATTTATGGACTAAAACCAAAGCTCCATAATGATGATAGTTGGGCGCTTATATCTCCATAATGATGAAAAAATGACACAGGTGGAGGAGAGGGAATTCCAAATCAAATATATAACATCTTCTTCATTATATATGTTATTGTTTTATCTGGATAAAAAGAAGACCTCAGCATGGTTTAGGCTTGTTCAAAAAGGTGCGGCACTTTCGAATCCTTGTTTGTGGTGGAGATGGAACTCTTGGTTGGGTGTCAATGCTGTAGATAAGAAAAAATATGAATCTTCTCCACCTGCTGCAATTCTTCCAGCAGGCACTGGTAATGCTCTTGCAAGATTTTTATCATAGGGAGGTGGTCTTGGTGCTGTTGATTGAATGGAGGGTTTGTGGTCTGTTTTAGAGCAGATCTTGCAAGAGTTTTATCATGGGGAGGTGATCTTGCAAGAGTTTCTCATTTTTTTTCGATTTTTACTGTACAACAAATTCTTTTTGTCTCTCAATTCCTATGTATTTACATATCTAACACCTAAACTTTACTTTTTTCCTTTTTATATCACATTAGAAATATCACTTTTTAACTTTTAGAAAGGAAATACAGCTATCATGCGTAGGTGTTTTTTTATGTTGTCAATGTTTGCTTGGACAGCTTAACATGTTTAACTTTTTTAACAATACATGTTTAACAAGTTTTGATTTGTTTTTAAACGGTATCCCTTTATCTTGCATATTTGTTTTTTTTTGTTACAAGTGGAATGTTTTTTAGTGTAATGGGTGTCACTGCTTAAAAAAAAATTACCGAGTTATATTGATGATGAAGCATACTGGTTATTTCAACTGAATTAAGTATCATCATTTTCTACTTTCTAATTGATTTTACTGTTGTGTTTCATGACTTTGTTTTGTTATAATAATAACATGGATAATAAACCTAAAGAGATTGTTATACCCGCATTGTGGGAAAAAGAAATGAAAATAATATTTTGCAAAATAGATTGAATGAGAAAATAGGCCTACGACCTATTTCAATAAAGAAGGGTGACAAAATATTATCAAAAATTTCAAGGAATGTACAGACAGGGAATACGACAGGTTCCAAATGAAGAACAAGTGAGACCAAATGAAGAATGAGTGAAAATTTTAGAAGGAATTGAAAAAGGGATCTACCGGTCTTGATTAGGATCCAGTGAAGCGAACAGTTGATGCATTAGAAATTTGCATGTTCAGAACCACCCATTCTTTCAATGTAGTATGTTATTCTGGCTACTTGGAAATTTGCTTTGTACACTACTATGGACTCAGCTTTGTCAACCGAAAGCTTTGCTAATCACCCAGCTGAAAGCTTTGCTAATCATCCAGACATACCCTCAATTCTTATGTATTTATATATCTAACACCTAAGCTTTGATTTTCACATGCATAACACCAATCTACGCATTAAAGTATATTTTTTTAAGTGGTATAAGAAATTTGGGTGGTATACATGTAAAAAAAAATTAATTTTTGGTGCTAGATGTGTAAATACATTGGAATTGATGTTATTCAGCTTAATGGGAAAATTGCGGCTTTAAGAGAAACATCCCTTGAAGAAAAATGAAAGTGATCGCGAATTGATAACAATATTGGAGTACGGTTTATGAGGAGACATACATCGTCTTCATGTTAAAGACAATATTATTATTATTTTCCTTGTACTTTTATTTGTATTTTTCTTTTTCCTAGCATTTTTAATACTCACTGCTAAGTGAGTGGTGTATTCGTACTTTTGTTATCTTTTGAAATAAATTTTCGCTTCTGAATTATCAAATATGTCGTTGTCATAGTTCTGTTTTAAACAGTTTCACTAAACATGGGCATAATAATCATTTTTTACAGAAACAGCTACCCCACAGCTGTTCTCATACAGCTGTAACTAGGGCTATCAAAAAAGCTCGTTGTTAGCGAACAGCTCGTGTTCGGCTCGTTCGCTGTCAAAAAAGCTCGTTGTTAGCGAACAGCTCGTGTTCGGCTCGTTAAGTAGTTCGTGTTCGGCTCGTTCGAGCCGAACACGAACAAAATTTTAAAGCTCAAATTATAAACGAGTCGAACACGAATAGCTCCTTGTTTGCTCGTGTTCGGCTCGTTTTAGCTCGAAATAAAAAAAATTATATAAATATTTAAATAACAATATATTACATATATTATTCATATAATAACATATTATTTATATTTATGTCTAAGTTTAAATCATAACACCTCATGTAGTAATGTGGTTAATGCATTCTTTTGTATATATTTGATCTAGGTTCGAATCTCACACTTTACATCTATTTTTCTTAATTTAAGTTTAAAGAGTCAATTTCGAGCCGAACACAAGTTGAACACGAACACAAATATTTTAATCAAGCTGAACACGAACACACTGTTCACGAGCTGATTTCGAACACGAACCACTTTCGAACACGAGCTATTTCGAACGAGCCGAACACGAGCCAAGCCTGAGCTTGCTCAAGCGGGGCTCATTTACTGCTCTAGCTGCAACAAACAGGCAGTCAGCTTCCCCGCAGCAGCTTCCTGGGGCAGAGCTGTGCGACAAACAGAACCTAAGCCAACGAACATGGACCAAATTACTAATAAAGTTCTCTTATTACATTAGACAAATTTGAAACCAACCGTTATAGTTATTGAAAAAAAAACCCCTAAAATTTTAGACAAATATCCGATACCTGAGACGTGCTTTGGAGAGCTCCCAGTAGCATCGACCATAGTGATTGACAACCTCAGAGATGCCCCTGACCTTCTGGAATAGTAACGCCGGAGCATACCCCGAAGATCCCAGCACCACCTCCGACTCGGCAGCGGGATCAGCGGTGGCTGCGGCGGAGCCTATAGGTACTCTCCTTCGGATGGAAAGCTTTCCGAGCTCCGGCTTCCAGGGACCTGCCGCGGAATGGAGTCGGGAAAATTGGGGTAGACAACTCTCAAGCCCTACAGAGCTATCACTGAAGTAGGAAGAAGCAAGAAAGGGCGCAATGGAATGACGTGCAAAGCAGGACACTGGGGTAAGACTAGGGTTGCGGTTTGCACTGCGAGAGGGAAGGAGAATGAGACTCCTCGTCACGGCGCTTCTCCACATGGTAGCAAGCAACTCTTAGTAGCAGGATTTAAGCAGAATTTAAGCAGAATTTAACCTATATCCAGCCAAAGAAAACTTTGAATCCCACGGGATCTTGAACCCGTTTCTCCTTCGTTTTGCCTAAAACCAGATTTAGTAAATCCCGTTGGAACGAGGATTTACGNAATTTAAGCAGAATTTAAGCAGGATTTAACCTATATCCAGCCAAAGAAAACTTTGAATCCCACGGGATCTTGAAGCCGTTTCTCCTTCGTTTTGCCTAAAACCAGGTTTAGTAAATCCCGTTGGAACGAGGATTTACGGGATTTAGAGAAGCTGAAGCGAGAGAAGCTTGTTGGGATGAAGAAAGATAAAGAGTAGGGCAAGCGGGTATGGAGCGGAATGGAAGGGGAGATATACGGGAGTTTCGGCGATCTTCGTACACCAACATCTGGCTCTACTCGCGACTTTATCGCGAGGGTTTCGGGTACGTGAGGAGGAGGGGGAGGGAAAGAGATGGTTTCGGGAGAAACCGGAGAGGGTGGAGCGAGGTAAGCGAGGTTTGCGGGCAGGAGAGGAGGAGAGGAGGAGAGATGGGGGATGGAGAAAGAGGAAGGTAGGTTACGCGATTTAATATAATTTTATTTGACTTAATTTTAATTAACTTAATTGATTAAAAAATATTAATTACTAAATGTATTATTAAGTTAATTATAATTTTATAAATTTATGTATAACTATTAATAATCAAAATCATTTTTATTTTAATGAAAATTAATTAAAAATCTCTTATATAAAAAAGTTAATTAATATGTTCTCACCTAATTTTCATAAAATCTTTTTTGCTTTTTACTTCACTATAAAAAATTTAAATTTAAATTTGCTCTCCAGTTTGAAATAACAGCATATTTATCATTTGAAATTTTAGAGAAAATATTTCTCTCATTATGGATTAATAATTTTTTTATAGATATTATCAAATTTAAATGAAATCAATAACTAAAATTGCATCATTGAATTAAAATTTGTGTGTGGGTACACTCTAAAATGGAACAAGACAAAAGGAAAAATTGGGGGAACAAAGAAAGCACAGGTAATTTAATGAAAATGCCAAGATTATACTTTCTTGTTCTTTAGATTAGATCCAATCAATCACTTGAGGGTCTCTCCTATTATTTTTTAGTCCTTTTTATATAAAAAAACATAAAAAATAGTTAATAACATGTTCTTTTAAAACAGAGAAATTTTCCAANCGCTTAAGCGCCCCAGTTCATTTTTGTACCTTTCTTCATTTTTTCTCCCAATTTGACCTTTTTTTACTCATTTTAGCATTTTTCATCCATTTGATTGTACCTGAAAGAAAAGCACACAAATATCTTACTTAAAGTTTAGAAATTTTTAAAGTTAAGAAATATGAAAAATATGAGTTCTTATCTAATTCAAAAATATTGTAGATTTTCCAAATACAGAGTTTAATTATTTTATTTTCTCTACTTAAAAATTTTTATTAAACATAATTTTACTCACTATATTATATCCTTAAGCTTAAGAGTTTCTCAAGTCTTATACTTTAAAAAGAACAGATATGGAATCAATTTTTGATTAGGCACTAATCCTTAAGCTTCTCCTTCCTTTTTCAATATTTCTTTTTCTTTTTATTTTCTCTTTTTCTTTTCTATTCTTTTTCTTTTCTTTTTCTTTTTTATTTAAGGCAATGATTACTATATCTGGATAGGCCTTCAATGATTTTGAATCCCACTCTTCCTTTCCTAAAGCAAAGAGTTGATANTCCATCGAACCAGCTCCAGCGAACATGAGCGAAAAAATGAGAATATACCAGATACCAATACCCTAAAGCAGACAAAATGTCACTTTCTTCTGTTGGCGGGAATCGAAAATGACAAAAAAATGCTTTTTTTTTGTTTTGGGCGGGATACGTCGGGTCGGAATACATGAAAAAGCTTATTTTGAAGTTGTAAAGCCACGTGGAATCGCATTCCACGTGGCAAATTTTTATTCGGTACCGCATGTAAGGGTTCCTGCGGTGCACGTACCGAATAAAAATTCCCGCTAATCAGTGGTTATTCAGGCTACAATGGGTTATATCTGGGTTATACTCTTGTAAGCTTTTATACGAATATAATTTCTCTATATCCCAGAATAATCTCTGATGTTGTACGCAGCGCTGTGTACATCTTATATACGCAAATATTTCTCCAGGAGGGGAGGAGAGGAGGAGAGGAGATGGGGGAAGGAGAAAGAGAAAGATAGGTTACGTGATTTAATATAATTTTATTTGACTTAATTTTAATTAAGTTAATTGATTAAAAAATATTAATTACTAAATGTATTATTAAGTTAATTATAATTTTATAAATTTATGTGTAACTATTAATAATCAAAATCATTTTTATTTTAATGAAAATTAATTAAAAATCTTTTATATAAAAAAGTTAATTAATATGTTCTCACCTAATTTTCATAAAATCTTTTTTGCTTTTTACTTCACTATAAAAAATTTAAATTTAAATTTGCACTCAAGTTTGAAATAACAGCATATTTATCATTTGAAATTTTAGAGAAAATATTTCTCTCATTATGGCTTAATAATTTGTTTATAGATATTATCAAATTTAAATGAAATCAATAACTAAGATTGCATCATTGAATTAAAATTTGTGTGTGGATACACCCTAAATTGGAACAAGACAGAAGGAAAGATTGGGGGAACAAAGAAAGCACAGGTAATTTAATGAAAATGTCAAGATTATACTTTCTTGTTCTTCAAATTAGATCCAATCAATCACTTGAGGGTCTCTCCTATTATTTTATAGTCCTTTTTATATAAAAAAACATAAAAAATAGTTAATAACATGTTCTTTTAAAACAGAGAAATTTTCCAATCATTTTGTCTAACTTTTCGAGAAAGCTTAAAAATTTGCATACAGTATTTAGGATTGTGACACTTTTGACTTGCTTCACATCCTTAATCTCTCAGCTTCGAAACATGTGTCTAAAGTCAACGAGCTCTTGTATCTTAGTATGAGTGGGGGGACAAAAAAGTCTTCAACACAAGTAGCAAACTATCCNATATTTAGGATTGTGGCACTTTTGACTTGCTTCACATCCTTAATCTCTCAGCTTCGAAACATGTGTCTATAGTCAACGAGCTCTTGTATCTTAGTATGAGTGGGGGGACAAAAAAGTCTTCAACACAAGTAGCAAACTATCCACATTGCTTTGTCCAGCTTGCCCTACAAAGCTAATGACTTGGTAGTATTCATCTCCACTCACATGTCCAACCTAATGCTTTAGCCATGTTAATTTAAACTGCGCCTCATATGAATGTATATATATTTGGTTATTTGATTCTTATGTAGCATCAATACTTCTAAAAAAGTGACGCAATTATGGCAGACATGTGACAGTCACAAGTACAACTTTGGCATCCCCTGACACGTTTCCAACATTAGAAAATATGTGCATAATATTTTCCGAATTNCAAACTATCCACATTGCTTTGTCCAGCTTGCCCTACAAAGCTAATGACTTGGTAGTATTCATCTCCCCTCACATGTTCAACCTAATGCTTTAGCCATGTTAATTTAAACTGCGCCTCATATGAATGCATATATATTTGGTTATTTGATTCTTATGTAGCATCAACACTTCTAAAAAAGTGACGCAATTATGGCAGACATGTGACAGACACAAGTACAACTTTGGCATCCCCTGACACGTTTCCAACATTAGAAAATATGTGCATAATATTTTCCGAATTCAAATATATGAGGAACATGCTCCACACAACATCGGATAAGGGTTGGACATGATTTGAGGAAAAATAGAACAAGAGAAGTAAGAAATTACAAATATAAGAGTATCTTTAATTATGGGCCTGTTTGGGGCGGTTTATTTGGTGCGGTGGTGTTTTGAAAGTACATCAGATTTATTTGGGTAAACTGTGTTTTGGCAGCTTAAGCGTTTTCAAAACGTAGAAAACAACGTTTTCACACCGCACCTATCTAGGTGCTGTGAGAGCTTATTGGCAACGATCTGGTTTTTCCAAAAAAATAAAAACCTGTAATAGCCACCGCACCTAATTTATCAGCAGATTATTTTAAATCAGTTTATCAGCAAATTATTCAATAAGCTACAGCTGCCCCAAACATACCGTATATCTCATAATAGAAGCTGTCTCCTTAGTAATAATATTGAAGCTCCCTTCAACATTCATTGATGCAGAATCATTGAAGCTGAGCATTGAAGGTGCATCCAACATTCGTCAAAGTTGAGCTTTAAGTACCCTTTTATTCATCGAACCGAACCTGCACTCGCTAAAGCGTAAACCATATTTGAGTAGGAGTCGAATCAATTCATTGGAGTCGATACAAATGCCTCGTGTCAAAGCAAAAATCAAACCAAAAGCATTTATTATCGAAATTGAGTGGATTGAAAACAACCCAAGTTTTGAAAATGATAATTTATAATTTTTTGTGTTGTCTAATGAGTTAGTAGTTATGAATCTATACTTATTATAATTTTAAAGTTAAAATTTAACTAATTAATTGAATAACGTATAATTGGAGGATATCTTAAATTTTAGTAGACATGTTGGAAGAAATTTTTTTAAACATATAATATTTATANGGTGTTGTCTAATGAGTTAGTAGTTATAAATCTATACTTATTATAATTTTAGAGTTAAAATTTAACTAATTAATTGAATAATGTATAATTGGAGGATATCTTAAATTTTAGTAGACATGTTGGAAGAAATTTTTTTAAACATATAATATTTATAATTTTTTAAATAGTTGATCTCGGTAATCATGTGTTTTTATAATATAAGCTAAATTTATAAAGTTATATTTTGTTCATGATATGTTATGTTAAAATTTGTTGGATGTGATACTAAGAGTCGAGAGAGCAGTGATCTTGCAACTTGAGTGCACTCATATTGACCGGCTGGCCGGTAAAATAGTTTAGGCGGCAATGTGACTTTTAAGAAAATGTAATTTAATGATTTGCTTCCATTAGGAGCTTTTAGGTGAGATAGTTGCATTAAACTAATAGGATACTAAGCATAACTATACACTCAAANTGGTAAAATAGTTTAGGCGGCAATGCGACTTTTAAGAAAATGTAATTTAATGATTTGTTTCCATTAGGAGCTTTTAGGTGAGATAGTTGCATTAAACTAATAGGATACTAAGCATAACTATACACTCAAAAGAGAGTAGGTAGACATATGTTTCTTGTTCGCACATAATTTATTACTTAATTTTAGCAATCATTTTGTTGCTTATGCTACTATCTTCATTTTACTTTTCTTTTGCAATGAAATAGATGCATGTTTACAAATTTAAATGTGCTTAGTGATCCCGACTTTTTATATAGATGTAAAATGCGATGTATGTGATTATATACTTTAACTTCCTTAATAGTTATTTTTAATTTGCAACAAAGTCAAAAGTTTGATCCAAAGCAAAAGTTATGTAAGTTTTCCACTATGAAACAAATAAGAATACAATTTTAATTTTAAATATGGGATACTACACAAGTATACGTATCGTTATCAAGTAATATAGAACTTTATGATCAAGCCCTGAATATCGAACCTACATGGATAATAGTTATATGCTATTTGGGAATTTAGAAATTTTAGATGACAAAAATCTACTTAACAAAATATTCTTACGTAAACTTAAGATGCAAAATTAGGAATGCAAATTCCATTCTTTTTGTAACTTTTTGGTTTATGAAAATAAATTAAGCAACTAATTAATTTAACTAAATACTTGCAAGATGAAGGTGATATAAATAAAATATATTTTTTCTTATCATGAATCAGTAAAAATAGAGAAATTCTATTGTGGAAGTATTCTAAATGTGTTGTGTCAAATAAGAGTAATAATATTCTTTACCCTTACTAGAGATGCTATAAAGAACATTGGTTAATCTATAGTTTGAATAGTCTTGAAGACCTACTAGGCAGGGAAGATACTAGCTCTCACTCTAGAGTTCCCTGTTCTCCCTCCACCTGGGGGCTGACATCTCGTATCAAACCCTAAAACTATAAATCAAATTGATGGTTTTAGTCTGTCACTCTAAAGTCCTCTAGTTCTAGACCCTTGAATAGTTTATTTCCCTATTTATTTGCACTCAACCCCGATGAACTACATTCTCATCCATGAAATTAATATCTGATTCTAACCATTTGTTGACTGAGACAATACCATCTCAGATCTTACATGTTCTCACAACAGATATTAACATCTTAATTGGCCAAATCAAGAAGTAAATGAAGTGCAAGGTTTCAAATCATCACAACTTCTTCCAACATTGAAGCCTAATACTTCACACAACTTCCTTAAACACTTAACCACTTATCATTTAAGGAAAAATATAAAGAAAATTACTCGGAATCTATGGAGAAAACACAACCATACATGAGTTTAAAAGTAGAAATCATGCACACAAACAATAAATCTAAATTAAAACCAAGTGTAGTCATAAAGATAAACACTTATCTCAAATTCTCTCCACCAAATGTCTTGATGTTCCTTTGAATTCTTTTCCTTCACTCACAATACAAACTAAAACTCAAAATCTCCACCAAATGGACTTGAAGTTCTTTTGAATTCTCTTCCTTCACTCACAATACAAACTAACACTCAAAATAAAAAGAAAAGTGGCCGACGACTGTGACTTATATGGATGATGGTTGTAAATTTGATGGGTGGCTGGCCTCTGGCGGTTGGCTCTGATGATCCAAGTCTTCTTTAATAAAATCCAAAAAGTGTCTTGGTGTCTCTTCAAAATGTGTCTCCATTCAATGAATCTTCTAGAATTTGCCTCCTCAAAAGTCAATTGAATGAATTTTAGTGTCCATGGGCTATTTCCCACGTTCTTACCAATGATTGCTTCAAATACCTCTTTAAAAATCCATTCAAATTAAATAATTCATCTCATAATTACTTTTAGCGCTTAAGCACAGATATCTGGCACTTAGGCTCGAAACCTCTAATGCTTATGCGTCAATTCTGAGCGCTTAAGCGCCCCAGTTCATTTTTGTACCTTTCTTCATTTTTTCTCCCAATTTGACCTTTTTTTACTCATTTTAGCATTTTTCATCCATTTGATTGTACCTGAAAGAAAAGCACACAAATATCTTACTTAAAGTTTAGAAATTTTTAAAGTTAAGAAATATGAAAAATATGAGTTCTTATCTAATTCAAAAATATTGTAGATTTTCCAAATACAGAGTTTAATTATTTTATTTTCTCTACTTAAAAATTTTTATTAAACATAATTTTACTCACTATATTATATCCTTAAGCTTAAGAGTTTCTCAAGTCTTATACTTTAAAAAGAACAGATATGGAATCAATTTTTGATTAGGCACTAATCCTTAAGCTTCTCCTTCCTTTTTCAATATTTCTTTTTCTTTTTATTTTCTCTTTTTCTTTTCTATTCTTTTTCTTTTCTTTTTCTTTTTTATTTAAGGCAATGATTACTATATCTGGATAGGCCTTCAATGATTTTGAATCCCACTCTTCCTTTCCTAAAGCAAAGAGTTGATATTTTTCCCTCACTTAAAAACATGATAATAGTTTTGAAAATTAATTTCAATAAAAGAAATTTAAGTTTTGAAAATAAAAGATCTAAATTTCTAAATTTTTCAAAAATACAATTTTTCCTTCTAAAGATAATTACACTATATTTAGCATTTTCCACACTAAAAATTTTAACTTTAAGATTTTCTGCATTACTATAATTTTTAACTAAATCTCTTACTCATTTCTATATTCAAAATTTTACTTCCCTAACATAACTTCATATACAAAATCATTTTCTTCAAATCAAAATCAAATTTATTGGAAATACATTTGAGAACAAATAAACTTTTAAGTTATTTTTAGAAAAATTTTTCATCGCTCTCCAAAATTAAANAGAAATACATTTGAGAACAAATAAACTTTTAAGTTATTTTTAGAAAAATTTTTCATCGCTCTCCAAAATTAAATTTTTATTAGAAATAAATCATTTTAGCATCATATATAAATAACCAGGAATGAAAACTAATTATAACATGCTTGAAGGAATTTTCATATCCTAAATATGCAAGTACAAAAATTAAAAACAGGAGTAAAACTTTAATTGATCAAATTTTAATTCACTTAAAATACAGAGATTCATTGGATTTCTATGTAGTGGAGTATAATATAAAAGTAAACAAATTCACTAACAAGCATACATGACTGCCACATAAAGAAAAATAACTGGTAGTAAATTGATAAATTTACACATGTAGCTTTAAGTAACAAGTAAGCTAAATTTTAAACCTTCCTAAGATTCTAGAATTAAGTTCAACAAACACTAACTAAATACAACAACACAATTAAAACAATTNCACTTAAAATACAGAGATTCATTAGACTTCTACGTAGTGGAGTATAATATAAAAGTAAACAAATTCACTAACAAGCATACATGACTGCGACATAAAGAAAAATAATTGGTAGTAAATTGATAATTTTACACATGTAGCTTTAAGTAACAAGTCAGCTAAATTTTAAACCTTCCTAAAATTCTAGAATTAAGTTCAACAAACACTAACTAAATACAACAACACAATTAAAACAATTACTATCACATATAATAACTACTTACTAAACACAAATACATCACAGTAGGTGTACGAAACAAAACACAACATAACAAAAACTAACAGTCTCTACAATCACAATTAAAAACATAAAAAAAGTACAGAATACTAGTACAAACAAAAGTTCATAACAATTCATAAACTAAAAACATAAAATAAAATTAAAGATCCAAATTAATCATCATTTTCCTCTTCATCACTATCGTCACTACGCCAAACAGTTGCAGGCTCTTATGGTGGATATCTANCAAAAAGTACAAAATACTAGTACAAACAAAAGTTCATAACAATACATAAACTAAAAACATAAAATAAAATTAAAGATCCAAACTAATCATCATTTTCCTCTTCATCACTATCGTCACTACGCCAAACAGTTGCAGGCTCTTATGGTGGATATCTAGGGCACTGAGGACATACAACCTCCTGGTTACCTCTCCTAAGATTTTCCATAGCCAAATTGAATTCACCCTCATAATCACTTGTCTTTTCATGTATCCATCCATATGCTCAGCAAAATGTTCTAAGTTTGATACCTTTTCATTGGTATAAATAACATTATTCANATAAGATTTTCCATAGCCAAGTTGAATTCACCCTCATAATCACTCATCTTTTCATGTATCCATCCATATGCTCAACAAAATGTTCTAAGCTTGATACCTTTTCATTGGTATAAATAACATTATTCATTATTCTCTGTAATATTTATGACTGAGAATCAGATCCATAAGTCTGACCCCGTGATGTAGAAGCATGTGAAGTAGAAGCTCGTGAAGTCGAGGCAGCAGAACTACTGGAGCATCCACCCTTACAGCCAAAAATAGAATGATGTAAATAAGATTTCACATTCACACTGGTAATGGGCTTTAGTGGCTGTAAGATCTCCTCTCAGCTGTCAAATCTAACTCCAGCCTGCTCGCATAAAGAAAAGATCAAGGATGTGAATCTCAAACCTACATTAGTAGCAGCAATGACTGAACTGGTAATAACTCCATGAATCAAAGCTCCAATATCAATAGGCTTGAACTGTTAAATGCAATAGTTCAAGTTCGCTCGATCTTGAGTCACTTCTGCAATAGTTCAAGTTCGCTCGATCTTGAGTCACTTCACTCAAATGATTTGTAGGCAGTAGACGAGCAGAATAAAATAATGTCATGCATTTGTAGTGGCATCCAATTTTGAAGTAGAAAAGTTTACTCTTCTTTCATTTGTATTCTTCCATAACCCTCTCCTAGCAGTCAAAGATGAAATAATCTCATCTAGCTTCTCTTCAATAGGACTATAGTTTGATTAAAAACACAAAGTACTCAGGGGCAAATGATAAAACTAATTAATTACCTCATGAAAAAATGGTATATTGTCTTCCCCCTCACTATGACTCCATCAACTTTATGGAGATTCACATAGAACTCCCACACAACATAAATCACTACAATAGCAGAAAAACAACAAAATCGCTCCCACTGGCGGCTAACAATCAAATCTTCAACAGCTCCTCCCGGACTTTTAAAACAACGCTCAGGAATCAACTTCTTCGAAATGCAGTGCATCACTGTATTGATCTTGAGCTCTCAAAATGACAAATTTACTTGAATTGAATGGAGCTTTCCCTTTACTTCTCTTCATTCTTGGTGCCATTTTCTAAAAAATATATATAATTCAAAATAAATTCCAAATTCAACTCCAAATCACTAAACTAAACTCTTAAGAACTTAAACTAACAAATTTATGCATTTTCCATCAAATTTTCTCAAATTTTCACCATGAATAGTGATTTTTGGGTAGCTCATGAATGTGCTCAAAATACATGNATGATGTAGAAGCATGTGAAGTAGAAGCTCGTGAAGTCGAGGCAGCAGAACTACTAGAGAATCCACCCTTACAGCCAAAAATAGAATGATGTAAATAAGATTTCACATTCACACTGGAAATGGGCTTTAGTGGCTATAAGATCTCCTCTCAGCTGTCAAATCTAACTCCAGCCTGCTCGCATAAAGAAAAGATCAAGGATGTGAATCTCAAACCTACATTAGTAGCAGCGACGACTGAACTGGTAATAACTCCATGAATCAAAGCTCCAATATTAATAGGCTTGAACTGCTAAATGCAATAGTTCAAGTTTGCTCGATCTCAAGTCACTTCACTCAAATGATTTGTAGGCAGTAGACGAGTAGAATAAAATAATGTCATGCATTTGCAGCGGCATCCAATTTTGAAGTAGAAAAGTTTACTCTTCTTTCATTTGTATTCTTCCATAACCCTCTCCTAGCAGTCAAAGATGAAATAATCTCATCTAGCTTCTCCTCAATAGGACTATAGTTTGAATAAAAACACAAAGTACTCGGGGGCAAATGATAAAAATAATTAATTACCTCATGAAAAAATGGTATACTGTCTTCCCCCTCACTATGACTCCTTCATCAACTTCATGGGGATTCACATAGAACTCCCACACAACAGAAATCACTACAATAGCAGAAAAACAACAAAACCACTCCCACTGGCGGCTAACAATCAAATCTTCAACAGCTCCTCCCGAACTTTTAAAACAACGCTCAGGAATCAACTTCCTCGAATGCAGTGCATCACTGTATTGATCTTGAGCTCACAAAATGACAAATTTACTTGAATTTAATGGAGCTTTCCCTTTACTTCTCTTCATTCTTGGTGCCATTTTCTAAAAAAATATATAAAATTCAAAATAAATTCCAAATTCAACTCCAAATCACTAAACTAAACTCTTAAGAACTTAAACTGACAAATTTATGCATTTTCCATCAAATTTTCTCAAATTTTCACCATGAATAGTGATTTTCGGGTAGCTGATGAATGTGCTCAAAATACATGGTGAAAATAAAAATCTTTTGCATAAAAGTGAAGCTCTTACTTTAAGAAGATTAAATCTAGCAAATTTGGCATGAAACCACCAAGAAAATCTTCACTTAAAATGATGCCCTAGCNCGAAAATAAAAATCTTTTGCATAAAAGTGAAGCTCTTACCTTAAGAAGATTAAATCTAGCAAATTTGGCATGAAACCACCAAGAAAATCTTCACTTAAAATGATGCCCTAGCTCTCCAAATCACAAAAATTGAAGGTAGGAGATAAAGTTGAGGCTCGGTTATTGCATTTTCGGTCTAATTTTTCACTTAAAACAGTTCACGAACTAGTTTTTGTGAACCAACACTTAAGCGTGAATGGTTCGACGCTTAGGTGCCTATCTCTCTATTTAGGCAGCGCTTAAGTGTTGGTCTTGGCGCTTAGGCACCAGTTCATGAATTTTGATTTTTTTGATTTAAGTGAAATGCACTCCTAGTTTAAGTCAACCAACCCTATATGGTCTCAAAACACTGTAATAACAATTTCCTCCCCTCTTATCTCTTCTCTTACNTGGTCTAATTTTTCACTTAAAACAGTTCACGAACTAGTTTTCGTGAACCAACACTTAAGCGTGAATGGTTCGGCGCTTAGGTGCATATCTCTCGATTTAGGCAGCGCTTAAGTGTTGGTCTTAGCGCATAGGCACCAGTTCATGAATTTTGATTTTTTTGATTTAAGTGAAATGCACTCCTAGTTTATGTCAACCAACCCTATATGGTCTCAAAACACTATAATAACAATTTCCTCCCCTCTTATCTCTTCTCTTACTCAAGATTCACCAATCTTAACTAATTCGATTCAACACTAAATAACACAAAATTTCACACAAACAAAACACTTATATTCATTTACAAACGATTACAAACACTTTCAAATACATAAATTCTCAATCTAAATAGTCTTGAATGAGAAAATTCCTAAACTTAATACTAGATCTTTAATAACATGAAACATACATTAAAACANTGGTTCAACACTAAATAACACAAAATTTCACACAAACAAAACACTTATATTAATTTACAAACGATTACAAACACTTTCAAATACATAAATTCTCAATCCAAATAGTCTTGAATGAGAAAATTCCTAAACTTAATACTAGATCTTTAATAACATGAAACATACATTAAAACATTTAACATTAACAAACACTAAACACATAAACACTAAATCACAAGCTTAATCCACTCTCTAGTCGATGGAACAAATTCTGGCCTATCGTTAGTCTCTCTTTCAGCATTTGGAATGCATGTCTGAAAGAACGGACTATGATTAATAACTCTAGCTGAATCTTCTTCAATCCACTTGTTCTTCATATACATTGCCTTGTTTGCTTCTATAAAAATGGTATGGCTAAACTGCATCTTAAGTTGCCAGCCCATATGATCCAGATGTGCATTAACTTCCATCACTTCCACTTCAATTGAAGCCACGTTAGCCTCAATTTTAGTGATTTTCTTTGCTATTCCTTCGATACTTACAACTAGAAAACTATTATACATCTCTTTTGCACTCTGACTAATAAACTTCTTTCTCATTACTTCCTTCTTCTTCTTCAAATCATTCTCCAAAGATGACATTTTTCAAAACTCCTCCCTTTTTACTTAAAATTTAGAGTTAAATGGAGGTGTGGTGAGATTTCTACTCATACCCTTCTATTTATTGGCTCTAAACCCTTATTAAAACTCCTTGGCATGTTCTAGAACCATCTTCCATGTTCAAGCTAACCAATTCATAGTTTAAACTCCTAGAAACTGAATTTTAGCACATCTTTTTTAACTGTCGCACTTAAGCATCAGATTTTGGCGCTCAAGCTTCAGTGCCCAATTTAGCACATGTCAACTTAACTTCCAAACATTCATTCTAGATGCCTAAGTCATCTTTTAAGTTCTTAGAATAATCACTAACAATATGATCAAAATACTACTAGAATTTTCTAAATCACAAACAAAAAACAAATACATAGATAACTATGGGGTGCCTCCCATAGAGCGCTTGGTTTAACGTCGTCAACTCGACTTAACTAGTGCTTATTCCAGTTGACCCAACACCAGAAAATCATTTAATTTAAGTTAGTCCCCTAAAAAGTAGGACTTCAATCTGTGACCATTCACTTTGAATATTTTATTAGTTTTACAATCTTTAATATCCACTGCTCCATAAGGATAAAATTTCATCACAACAAATGGGCTCATCCACCTGGACTTAAGTTTGCTTGGAAATAATCTTAACTTTGCATTATAAAGCAAAACTTGTTGCCCTAGTTGAAAATTTTTAGTAAGAATCTTCTGATCATGCCACATCTTCATCTTTTCTTTGTAAATCTTAACACTTTCATAAGAATCATTCCTTATCTCTTCAAGCTCATTTAATTATAATAATCTTTTCTCACCAGCATCTTTCAAATTTTAATTAAATTTCTTAATCGCCCAATATGTTTTATGCTCAAGTTTAACTGGTAAGTGAAACATTTTCTCAAATATTAACCTGTGTGGGGACATTCCTATAGGAGTTATGTATGCAGTCCTATAAACCCATAAAGCATAGTTAAGTTTAGTTGACCAATCCATTTTGGTTGGATTTATAGATTTTTCCAATATTATTTTAATTTCATGATTGGATAATTCAGCCAAACCACTTGTCTGAGGATGATAAGTAGTAGTAATTCTATGGTTTATATTATATTTTCTTAATAACTTCTCCATCATTGCATTTCTGAAATGAATTCTCCCATTAGCTATGATTACTCTCGGCATCCCAAATCTATAAAATATGTTTGTTCTTAAAAACTTTGCAACACTTTAAGCATCACATCGAGGTAAAGCTACAAATTTTATTAATTTAGATACATAGTCTACTGCTAAGAATATATATAAATTTTGAAAGATGGTATAAATGGTCCC
The DNA here is from genome assembly GCA_002079205.1 of Phalaenopsis hybrid cultivar. NCBI lineage: Eukaryota > Viridiplantae > Streptophyta > Magnoliopsida > Asparagales > Orchidaceae > Phalaenopsis > Phalaenopsis hybrid cultivar. The sequence goes on from JXCR01148438.1 coordinate 50,477, forward strand.
ATGAAATCTAATCCCAAAACATCAAATATCTCAACTTCTAACACATAATTGTGGGGCATCTCATTCCTCCTAAAAATATTGCCTACTTGTTGATATTGATCACAAGTTTTGATGTGAGCGTTAACATCTCTAAAGATTGTAGGCCAATAAAATCCAAATTGTAAAACTTTGTATGTTGTTTTATCAACACCAAAATGTCCCCCAAAATGAGAATTATGACATTTTTGAATAATTTCATAAGTTTCTTATAAAGGCACACATCTTTGAATAATAATATCATTTCCTTATTTATATAAAAATGGGTCATCCCAAAAATAAGTCTTAGCTTTAGATTTAAATTTTCTCTTCTGTTGGTATGTCATTCCATAGGGTATAATATCACTAACAATGAAATTCATAATGTCGGCATACCATGGAACATGCCACTCACTAATATTAAACAATTCTTCATCTAGAAAATGTTCATTGATCTCTTTTTCAAAACAGAGTGGTTTTCTAATTCAAGCCTGGACAAATGACCAATAATTTGATTCTCAGCTCCCTTCCTATATATTATTTTAAAGTTAAATTCTTGCAAAAGAAGAACCCATCTTATCAATCTTGGTTTGCATCTTTATTTTTCATTAAATACTTAATAGCAGAATGCTTTTTATGCAATATACATTTAGTTCCAATTAAGCATGATCTAAATTTATCAAAAGCATATACTACTGCTAATNTGGACTATGATTAATAACTCTAGTTGAATCTTCTTCAATCCACTTGTTCTTCATATACATTACCTTGTTTGCTTCTTCTATAAAAGTGGTATGGCTAAACTGCATCTTAAGTTGCCATCCCATATGATCCAGATGTGCATTAACTTCCATCACTTCCACTTCAATTGAAGCCACGTTAGCCTCAATTTTAGTGATTTTCTCTGCTATTCCTTCGATACTAACAGCTAGAAAACTATTATACATCTCTTTTGTACTCTGACTAATAAACTTCTTTCTCATTACTTCCTTCTTCTTCTTCAAATCATTCTCCAAAGATGACATTTTTCAAAACTCCTCCCTTTTTACTTAAAATTTAGAGTTAAATGGAGGTGTGGTGAGATTTCTACTCATACCCTTCTATTTATTGGCTCTAAATCCCTATTAAAACTCCTTGGCACGTCCTAAAACCATCTTCCATGTTCAAGCTAACCAATTCATAGTTTAAACTCCTAGAAACTGAATTTTAGCACATGTTTTTTAACTATCGCACTTAAGCATCGGATTTTGACGCTCAAGCGTCAGTGCCCAATTTAGCACATGTCAACTTAACTTCCAAACATTCGTTCTACATGCCTAAGTCATCTTTTAAGTTCTTAGAATAATCACTAACAATATGATCAAAATATTACTAGAATTTTCTAAATCACAAACAAAAAATAAACAAAAAACAAATACATAGATAACTATGGGGTGCCTCCCATAGAGCGCTTGGTTTAACGTCATCAACTCGACTTAACTAGTGCTTATTCTGGTTGACCCAACATCAGAAAATCATTTAATTTAAGTTAGTCCCCTAAAAAGTAGGACTTCAATCTGTGACCATTCACTTTGAATATTTTATCAGTTTTACAATCTTTAATATCCACAGCTCCATAAGGATAAACTTTCATCACAACAAATGGGCTCATCCACCTGGACTTAAGTTTGCTTGGAAATAATCTTAACTTTGCATTATAAAGCAAAACTTGTTGCCCTAGTTGAAAATTTTTAGTAAGAATCTTCTGATCATGCCACATCTTCATCTTTTCTTTATAAATCTTAACACTTTCATAAGAATCATTCATTATCTCTTCAAGCTCATTTCATTATAATAATCTTTTCTCACTAGCATCTTTCAAATTTTAATTAAATTTCTTAATCGCCCAATATGCTTTATGCTCAAGTTTAACTGGTAAGTGAAACATTTTCCCAAATATTAACCTGTGTGGGGACATTCCTATAGGAGTTATGTATGCAGTCCTATAAGCCCATAAAGCATAGTCAAGTTTAGTTGACCAATCCATTTTGGTTGGATTTATAGATTTTTCCAATATTATTTTAATTTCACGATTGGATAATTCAGCCAAACCACTTGTCTGAGGATGATAAGTAGTAGTAATTCTATGGTTTATATTATATTTTCTTAATAACTTCTCCATCATTGCATTTCTGAAATGAATTCTCCCATTAGCTATGATTACTCTCGGCATCCCAAATCTATAAAATATGTTTGTTCTTAAAAACTTTGCAACACTTTAAGCATCACATCGAGGTAAAGCTACAAATTTTATTAATTTAGATACATAGTCTACTGCTAAGAATATATATAAATTTTGAAAGATGGTATAAATGGTCCCATGAAATCTAATCCCAAAACATCAAATATCTCAACTTCTAACACATAATTGTGGGGCATCTCATTCCTCCTAAAAATATTGCCTACTTGTTGATATTGATCACAAGTTTTGATGTGAGCGTTAACATCTCTAAAGATTGTAGGCCAATAAAATCCAAATTGTAAAACTTTGTATGTTGTTTTATCAACACCAAAATGTCCCCCAAAATGAGAATTATGACATTTTTGAATAATTTCATAAGTTTCTTATAAAGGCACACATCTTTGAATAATAATATCATTTCCTTATTTATATAAAAATGGGTCATCCCAAAAATAAGTCTTAGCTTTAGATTTAAATTTTCTCTTCTGTTGGTATGTCATTCCATAGGGTATAATATCACTAACAATGAAATTCATAATGTCGACATACCATGGAACATGCCACTCACTAATATTAAACAATTCTTCATCTAGAAAATGTTCATTGATCTCTTTTTCAAAACAGAGTGGTTTTCTAATTCAAGTTTGGACAAATGATCAACAATTTGATTCTCAGCTCCCTTCCTATATATTATTTTAAAGTTAAATTCTTGGAAAAGAAGAACCCATCTTATCAATCATGGTTTGCATCTTTCTTTTTCATTAAATACTTAATAGCAGAATGTTTTTTATGCAATATACATTTAGTTCCAATTAAGCATGATCTAAATTTATCAAAAGCATATACTACTGCTAATAACTCTTTCTCAGTTGTGGAATAATTAATTTGAGCTTCATTAAGAGTTCTATTAACATAGTATATAACTTTGAAAATCTTATAATATTTTTGTTCTAAAATAGCTCCAATAACATAATCCCTAGTATCACACATCAATTCAAAAGATTTTTCCCAATTTGGTGAAATAATAATTGTTGCAGTGACTAAATTTTCTTTAAATAACTAAAAAAATTTTAGGCACTCTTTATCAAAATTAAAAATTACATTTTNTCTCCAATAACATAATCCCTACTATCACACATCAATTCAAAAGGTTTTTCCCAATTTGGTGAAATAATAATTGTTACAGTGACTAAATTTTCTTTAAATAACTAAAAAAATTTTAGGCACTCTTTATCAAAATTAAAAATTACATTTTTTTAAGTAAATGACATAAAAGCTTAGTAATTTTTAAAAATTCTTTAATATATCGACTGTAGAGTACATAAAAAACTCCTAATTTCCTTCACACTTGTTGGGTGAGATAAATTAACGATCACTCAAATTTTTGCAAGGTCTACTTCCATACCATTTTTTGAAATTTGATGTCCCAAAACTATTCATCCAGCTACCATAAATTGGCATTNACTCCTAATTTCCTTCACACTTGTTGGGTGAGGTAAATTAGCGATCACTCAAATTTTTGCAGGGTCTACTTCCATACCATTTTTTGAAATTTGATGTCCCAAAACTATTCATCCAGCTACCATAAATTGGCATTTTTCCTAATTAAGGACTAAATTTGTTTCTTCACAGGGCTTAAGAACTTTTGATAGATTTTCTAAACATGTTTCAAATGAAATTCCAAACACTGAAAAAGCATCCATAAAAACTTCATTCCCTTTCTCAAGTAAATCACAAAAAAATAGTCATCATACTGCTTTGAAATGTAGCAGGTGCATTATATAAACCAAAATGCATTCTTCTAAAAGCAAATGTTTCATAAGGACTGGTAAAAGTTGTTTTCTCTTGATCCTCATGAGCTATTTGTATTTGGTGATAACCAGTATATCCATCCAAAAAATAAAAATATTTATGCCCAACTAGTCTATCCAGCATTTGATCTAGAAAGGGTAGTGGAAAATGATCTTTATGGTGAGATTTAATTTTCTATAATTAATGCATTTTCACCATCCTGTGACTTATCTTTTTGGTATTAACTCATTATGTTCATTCAAAGTCACAGTCACTCCTCCTTTCTTAAGAACACATTGAATTGGACTAACACATGCACTATATGAAATAGGGTGGATAATTCCAGCATCTAACCACTTTAGAATTTCTTTCTTAACAACTTCTTTCATAATAGGATTAAATCTCCTTTGAGAATCAGCCCTGGGTTTGCAGTTTTCTTCCATATGAATTCTATGCATACAAATTGAAGGACTGATTCATTTTATATCAATAATTGTCCATCCAAAGGCTTTCTTATAACTCTTTAAAGTTTTCATCAAACTCTCTTCTTCTTCTGTAGTTAATTTTGAGGAAATTATAATAAGTAATGTTGAGGAATCATCTAAAAAGACATACTTCAAATGTTCAGGAAACAACTTCAACTCAATCTTAGGAGGGTTTTCAATTAATGGACAAAAAGATGCATTTTTTTCTGTTGTGCCCAAAAATTCAAAACTTTCTCAAACATAATTTAAATCTTCCTTATTTAAACTTCATATTGATTCAATTCCTCTTCGTGCTCATTTTCCAACTCTTTAACTTCAAAATTTTTTTCATAAGTTGTTTTGAAATGAAATTCACTTAAATATCTTATAACATCCATTCTATAACATTCATCATATTTACCATTTGAAAATATTAATTTTAACTATTTGATCATTGACGCACATAGTTAATTCTCCTTTCTGCACATCTATCATTGCTCTTCCTATGGTTAGGAAAGGTCTCTTCAAAATGATAGGTATCTCCTTATCTTCCTCCATATCTAGCGTAATGAAATCAACAGGAAAGATAAATTGATCCACTTTCATTAGGACATCTTCTATAACTCATTTAGGATATGTTATTGATCAATCTATTAGCTATAGAGTTACAGTAGTAGGAGTTATTTTTCCTAATCTCAATCTTTTAAATATTGATAATGGCATAAGGTTAATGCTAGCTCCTAAATCACATAAAGCTTTTCCATAAAATCTTTCTCCTATTGCACAAGGAATTGTAAAGCTACTAGGATCTTTAAGCTTTTTAGGAAGCTTTTTCTGAAATATAGCACTGCAGTCCTCACTAAGTGCAACTGTTTCATTATCTTCAAACTTCCTTTTCCTGTTAAGATTATCCTTCATAAACTTCACTTAGCTTGACATTTGTTCTAGAGCTTTAACAAATGGAATATTAATTTTAACTTTCTTAAAAATTTCCAGAAATTTTGAAATTTGCTCATCCAACCTTTGTTGTCGAAGCCACTGAGGAAATGAAGATGGTGGTTTTTCCAAATCAACTTTAAGTGGAGATATAGGTCTCTCTAAACCTTTTAGAGCATCATCTTTTGGTTCTTCAGTCTCTTCTCTCTCAACTTCAGTCTCTTTTTGAATTTTACCTTCCAATTCTCTTCCACTTTTGAATTGAACGACTTTTACTTGCTCTTTATTCTGGTCTTTTAGATTTATTTATGTATTACTAGAAAGTGTTCCTTGGGATCTATTACTTAATGAATTTTTTATTTGTCCCAATTGAGTCTCGATATTTTTAATTGTATCTCCTTGACTTTGTAATTGATTTTCTATTTGTAACACCACTTCTTCTATAGACAACTTCTTCTCCTTAAGTTGTGGATTACTATTAAAACCTGGAGGATAAGTAGGTCTATAATTACTATTCTCTTGGTTGTTCTAGTTTCCTAATGGGTTTACTTGATTGTTCCCCCGTTGTTGATTATTACCACCCTAAGTATTGTTTCAGTTAAAGTTAGGATGGTTCTTCCAACCCGGGTTATAATATTTTGAATATGGGTTATTCTGCTTATTCTTGATGGCATTCAAAGTCTCTAATGATGCTTGAGAATATACCATTTTGTCTAATGAATTCTCTTCAATCATGTGAATTAGTTGAAAAAAATTCTTTCTAAATTGGTCTAACTTCCTTGAAATTGCTGCAACTTGATTTGCTAGCATGGCAAAAGCATAAATTTCATGAATATTGGCTACTTTATTAAGATTTACCCTTTAAAAAGGTCATTGAAAATTATTTGTAGCCATCTCTTCAATTAAAGCATAAGCATCATAAAATGGTTTTGACATCAATGAAGCACTAGCAACGACATCGATAATAGATCTAAGAGATCCAGCTAACCCATTATAAAAAGTTTGAATTATTAACCAATCTGGTATAACATGGTGTTGACACTTTATTAAGAGTTCTTTAAATTGTTCCCATGCTTTATAAATATGCTTCCCTTCAAACTGACAAAAATATGTAATATCATTTCCAAGCTTCGTAGTTTCTTATGGTGGAAAATATTTAGCAAGGAATTTATGTGCTAAATCACTCCAAGTTCTGATAGATCCAGGTGATAACGATTGTAATCATATTTTATCCTAATCCCTCAGTGAGAAAGGAAATAATCTAAGTCTTATAACATCTTCTGATACACCATCATATTTAAATGTAGCACACAATTTTATAAAATTGGAAAGATGTAAATTTGGATCTTCAGTTGGTGCTCCCCCAAACTAATTATTTGATACTATTTGGATAATAACATGTTTAAGCTCAAATGAATTAGCCACTACAGCGGGTTTTTGAATACTAAAATGAAGTTCATCCACTGTAGGGTTTGCGTAATCTCTTAAAGGTCTAAACTCTTCTATATTTTGATTATTTTGATGTGTCATTTCTTGAAATTTTTTAGTAATTTTTAATTTTTTAATTTTTCTAATAGTTATTTCTAATTTAGAATCGTAAGACACAAGTTCTGTGGAACTTGAACTACACATACATTACTATAAAACACATAAAATAAAATAAAATAAAATAAAATAAAAAACACACAAACAATAACTTTATATAAAAACAACACTACAATATTCCTACAATAAATCTTAAAGTTTAAATAATACTTTGTAAAAATAAAAATTTTGCTTTCTAAAAACTTTTTTTGAAATTTTTGTTATTTTCCGTATTTTTTCCTTTTTTTATTTTTTTTATCCCCGGCAACTACGTCAAAAACTTGATCCTGACTTTTTATATAGATGTAAAATGCGATGTATGCGATTATATACTCTAACTTTCTTAATTGTTATTTTTAATTTTCAACAAAGTCAAAAACTTGATCCAAAGCAAAATAGAGGTAACTTTTCCACTATGAAACAAATAAGAATACAATTTTAATTTTAAATTTGGGATACTGCATAAGTATACATATTGTTATCAAGTAGTATAAGACTTTTTGATTAAGCCCCGAAAATCGAACGCACAGGGATAATAGCTAAATGCTTTTTAGGAATTTAAAATTTTTAGATGATAAAAAATCTTTGTAGCAAAATATTCTTACTTAAACTTAAAATGCTAAATTTAGAATGCAAATTTGATTCTTTTTGTAATTTTTTTGATTATGAAAATAAAGTAAGCAACTAATTAACTTAACTAAATACTTGCAAGATGAAGGCGATATAAATAAAATATCTTTTTCTTTATCATGAATCAATAATAAGTTGAGAAATTTTGTTGTGGAAGTATTCTAAATGTGTTGTGTCAAACAAGAGCAATAATATTCTTTATTCTTACTAGATATGCTATAAATAACATTGGCTAATCTATAGTTTGAATAGTCTTGAAGACCGACTAGGTAGGGAAGATACTAGCTATCACTTTAGAGTTCCCTCTTCTCCCTCTACCTAGGGGCTAACATCTCGTATCAAAACCTAAAACTATAAATCAAATTTGGGGCTTTAGTCTGTCTCTCTAAAGACCTCTAATTTTACACCCTTAAAAGTTTATTTCCCTATTTATTTGCACTAACCCCATGAACAATATTCTCATCCATGAAATCAATATGTGATTCTAACCATTTGTTGAGTGAGATAATGCCATCTCGGATCTTACATGTTCTCACAACAGGTACTAACATCTTAATTGGCCAAATCAAGAAGTAAATGAAGTGCAAGGTTTCAAATCGTCACAACTTCTTCCAACATTGAAGCCTAATACTTCACACAACTTCCTTTCAACACTTAATCACTTATCATTTTAAGGAAAAAGATAAAGAAAACTACTTAAAATCTGTGGAGTAAACACGACCACACATGCGTTTAAAAGTAGAAATCATGCACACAAATAAGAAATCTAAATAAAAACCAATTGTAGTGGCAAATATAAACACTTATCTCAAATGCTCTTCACCAAATATTTTGAAGTTCCTTTTAATTATCTTCCTTCACTCACAATACAAATTAACACTCAAAATAAAAAGAAAAGTGGTTGGGGGCGGCAACGACTTAGATATATGATGGCTGTAAATTTGATGGGTGGTTGGCCTCTGGCGATTGGCTCTGATGATCCAAGTCTTCTTTAATAAAAATCCAAATGGTGCCTTGGTGTCCCTTCAAAATGTGTCTCCATTCAATAAATCTTCTAGAAGGTGCCTCCTCAAAAGCCAATTGAATGAATTTTTGTCTCCATGGGCTATTTCCCACGTTTTTACCAATGGTTTCTTTAAACACCTCTTCAAGAATTTATCAAAATTCAATGAATCATCAAATAACTACTTTTTGTGCTTAATCGTGGTGTACCTGGCGCTTAGGTGCCGTAGTTTATTTTTGCACCTTTCATCACTTTTGCTCCAAATTTGTCTTTTTTTCACTCCTTTTAGCGTTTTTCATCCATTTGATTGTACCTGAAAGAAAAATATACAAATACCTTTCATTAAAGCACAATATCACAAAAATATGTATAAAAACACTATATATTTTAGGTGTATCACTTAGATATTCTCTTATTTAATTAATGTGATGGAATTTTCACTAGTTCTTCATTGACTTTGCAAGTTAGCCATTTGTATTGTTAAAATCCGTTGAAAAATATAATGATTCAGGAGGGCTATGATTTCACCAACTAATGAGTAACTCATTTCTTCTTGAGCAGAGTCGTTGCGATCATCTGAGGAGAGTGTAAATAGATAGGGAGATAAGTTTTGATGAGCATGAAATTGATGTTTCTGGGGTGATAGACTGGGTTCTTTTATTAATTTGGTTTAGAGTTTTGATTGTAAGAGTCCCTAGTAGGTCCTACAGTGAGTGTGCAGTGGGTAATTGACAGCGACTTTATATATGCTTAAAAATACAAGAATTTGACACCACTACTAGAAGATTTAAACCCCCAGTAACGACATCAAAAACTTGATGCAACTTTTAATATGCAGAAATTTATGAAACCAGATTTATATATTTATAATGATTTTATAAAGTCACAATTTCAAACAAAAGTATACGTATCACTCAAGTAATACAAGGCTCTAGTGGAGTCCCGTTTATCGATCTCATAGGGAAGCGAGGTAAGAGGTCCTTAGTCAAATTCTAGTCTACTACAATTAGTCATTAACTTGGAATGTCGATTAAAATGATGTTTTATTTAGCAACTACTCATAAATGCAAGTGTTAAATGTAAATATAGTAACTATAACTAAATGCAAATATTAATTCTAAAGATAACCCTTTTTGGATGAATTG
>JXCR01148438.1:61248-85500 GCA_002079205.1 Phalaenopsis hybrid cultivar
CATAAAGAACATTGACTAATCCTATGCTTGTTTACTGAATCCGTGGCTAGGGTGGGAGGATACCGGCTCTCACTTCGGAGCTCCCACGTTCCCCTCACCTGAGGGCTAACAACTCTGCTTCAGTACTCAAACAATAGGACCGAATTGGGGATTTTAGTCTGTCGCCCTAAAATCTCCAATCCTACGCCCATCAAAGTATATTTCCCTATTTATTTGCATTCAACTCCCATGAACTTAACCATCTCATGGAACTGAATGTGATTCTAATTGTTGAGAATTACACAGTCCTCTCGGGATAATGAAATTACAATAAATTTTAACACTACAACAGGCCTTTATTGTAATGTAAATAAAGTACAAGTAAAACCATCACATTTATAATTAAATTCGCTTCTAACATGCATCACAAAATCCTAAACATGAATTCTACTTATCGTAAATGAAAACAATGGCATAATCTTTTCATGCCACTATTTCCAAAGAAGAAGAAAGAGTAAGAGAAGCCCATCACAAAGAACGAAGAAAACACAACTGAAACTTCATTTAACCAAAGCAAATCCACTAGATAAGTGTTTACGAAATCATAAGATAATGAATAACACAATACTTAGCTTTTTCCCTTTGAAAGAAAGAAGAAAATCTCTCCCATAAAGTCTTTCGCCGATCCATGCAATGCTAGAACATCTCCTTACAAATTCTCTCAAAATCTCCTCTCCAATTTCCAAAAGGGTAGAAATATACATTTCTACTCCTATTTTAAAAACTCTAAACTTTCTCCACACTTTTCATAACATTCCTCTCACACAAAAACCTCTTTTTCTAACCTAAATTTGTTCTTTTAAAGTTTAGGAATGATGTTGGAAGAGTTGCCACAAGAACCCTTTCAAAAAGCATCCAAATACCTTGAATTTCGGCCGATAACAGTCAAAAGTCGGTCCATAGTCGTCTCGGGCGCCGTCGGCGAGCTTTTCTGTCATTTTTCGGTCTTCTCGAGTAAATCTTGCTGTCGGCGTCGTTTTGGCGTCGTCGGCGAGCAGACTGCGCAGCTCCACCGTTTCGCTCCATTTGGCTCCGTTTTAGCTCCGTTTCGACCCATTTCAGTTGTGTTGTGTTCCTAACAGATAGCCCTACAAAATAAGCATGAAAATAACCTTCTTTTAAAGNACTTCAATCCCTTTCTCAAGTAAATCACAAAAAAATAGTCATCATGCTGCTTTGAAATGTAGCAGGTGTATTATATAAACCAGAATGCATTCTTCTAAAAGCAAATGTTTCATAAGGACTGGTAAAAGTTGTCTTCTCTTGATCCTCATGAGTTATTTGTATTTGGTGATAACCAATATATCCATCCAGAAAATAAAAATATTTATGCCCAACTAGTCTATCCAGCATTTGATCAGGGCAGTGGAAAATGATCTTTCCTAATGTTGAGATTTAATTTTCTATAATCAATGCATATTCACCATCCTGTGACTAATCTTTTTGGTATTAACTCATTATGTTCATTCAAAGTCACAGTCACTCCTCCTTTCTTAAGAGCACAGTGAATTGGACTAACACATGCACTATCTGAAATAGGGTGGATAATTCTAGCATCTAACCACTTTAGAATTTCTTTCTTAATAATTTCTTTCATAATAGGATTCAATCTCCTTTGAGAATCAGCCCTGGGTTTGCAGTTTTCTTCCATATGAATTCTATGAATACAAATTGAAGGACTGATTCCTTTTATATCAATAATTGTCCATCCAAAGGCTTTCTTATAACTCTTTAAAGTTTTCATCAAACTCTCTTCTTCTTCTGTAGTTAATTTTGAGGAAATTATAATAGGTAATGTTGAGGAATCATCTAAAAAGGCATACTTCAAATGTTCAGGAAACAACTTCAACTCAAGCTTAGGAGGGTTTTCAATTGATGGACAAAAAGATGCATTTTTTTCTATTGTGTCCAAAACTTCAAAACTTTCTCAAACATAATTTAAATCTTCCTTATTTAAACTTCATATTGATTCAATTCCTCTTCTTGCTCATGTTCCAACTCTTTAACTTCAAAATTTTTTTCATAAATTATTTTGAAATGAAATTCACTTAAATATCTTATAACATCCATTCTATAACATTCATCATATTTACCATTTGAAAATATTAAATGTAACTATTTGATCATTGATGCGCATAGTTAATTCTCCTTTCTGCACATCTATGATTGCTCTTCCTATGGTTAGGAAAGGTCTCTTCAAAATGATAGGTATCTCCTTATCTTCCTCCATATCTAGCGTAATGAAATCAACAGGAAAGATAAATTAATCCACTTTCATTAGGACATCTTCTATAACTCATTTAGGATATGTTATTGATCGATCTGTTAGCTGCAAAGTTACAGTAGTATGAGTTATTTTTCCTAATCTCAATCTTTTAAATATTGATAATGACATAAGGTTAATGCTAGCTCCTAAATCACATAAAGCTTTTCCATAAAATCTTTCTCCTATTGCACAAGGAATCGTAAAGCTACTAGGATCTTCAAGCTTTTTAGGAAGCTTTTTCTGAAATATAGCACTGCACTCCTCACTAAGTGCAACTGTTTCATTATCTTCAAACTTCCTTTTCCTGTTAAGATTATCCTTCATAAACTTCACATAGCTTGACATTTGTTCTAGAGCTTTAACAAATGGAATATTAATTGTAAGCTTTCTTAAAAATTTCTAGAAATTTTGAAATTTGCTTATCCAACCTTTGTTGTCGAAGCCACTGAGGAAATGAAGGTGGTGGTTTTTTCAAATCAACTTTAAGTGGAGATATAGGTCTCTCTAAACCTTTTAGAGCATCATCTTTTGGTTCTTCAGTCTCTTCTCTCTCAACTTCAGTCTCTTTTTGAATTTTACCTTCCAATTCTCTTCCACTTTTGAATTGAACGACTTTTACTTGCTCTTTATTCTGGTCTTTTAGATTTATTTATGTATTACTAGGAAGTGTTCCTTGGGATCTATTGCTTAATGAATTTTCTATTTGTCCCAATTGAGTCTCGATATTTTTAATTGTATCTCCTTGACTTTGTAATTGATTTCCCATTTGTAACACCACTTCTTCTATAGACAACTTCTTTCTTAAGTTGTGGATTACTGTTAAAACCTGGAGGATAAGTAGGTCTATAATTACTATTCTCTTGGTTGTTCTAGTTTCCTAATGGGTTTACTTGATTGTTCCCCCGTTGTTGATTATTACCACCCTAAGTATTGTTTCAGTTAAAGTTAGGATAATTCTTCCAACGTGGGTTATAATATTTTGAATATGGATTATTCTGCTTATTCTTGATGGCATGCAAAGTTTCTACTGATGCTTGAGAATATACCATTTCGTCTAATGAATTCTCTTCAATCATGTGAATTAGTTGAAAAAAATTCTTTCTAAATTGGTCTAACTTCCTTGAAATTGCTGCAACTTGATTTGCTAGCATGGCAAAATCATAAATTTCATGAATATTGGCTACTTTCTTAAGATTTACCATTTCAAAAGGTCATTAAAAATTATTTGTAGCCATCTCTTCAATTAAAGCATAAGCATCATAAAATGTTTTTGACATCAATGAAGCACCAACAACGACATCGATAATAGATCTAAGAGATCCAGCTAACCCATTATAAAAAGTTTGAATTATTAACCAATCTGGTATAACATGGTGTGGACACTTTATTAAGAGTTCTTTAAATTGTTCCCATGCTTTATAAATATAATTCCCTTCAAACTGACAAAAAGATGTAATATCATTTCCAAGCTTCGTAGTTTTTTATGGTGGAAAATATTTAGCAAGGAATTTATGTGCGAAATCACTCCAAGTTCTGATAGATCCAGGTGATAACGAATGTAACCATATTTTAGCCTAATCCCTCAATGAGAAAGGAAATAATCTAAGTCTTATAACATCTTCTGATACACCATCATATTTAAATGTAGCACACAATTTTAGAAAATTGGAAAGATGTAAATTTGGATCTTCAGTTGGTGCTCCCCAAAACTAATTATTTGATACTATTTGGATAATAACATGTTTAAGCTCAAATAAATTAGCCACTACAGCGGGTTTTTGAATATTAAAATGAAGTTCATCCACTGTAGGGTTTGCGTAATCTCTTAAAGGTCTAAACTCTTCAATATTTTGATTATTTTGATGTGTCATTTCTTGAAATTTTTCAGTAATTTTTAATTTTTTAATTTTTCTAATAGTTATTTCTAATTCAGAATCGTAAGGCACAAGTCCTGTGGAACTTGAACTACACATACATTACTATAAAAATAATAAAATAAAATAAAATAAAATAAAATAAAAAATAAACAAACAATAACTTTATATAAAAACAACACTACAATATTCCTACAATAAATCTTAAAGTTTAAATAATACTTTGTAAAAATTAAAAATTTTGCTTTCTAAAAACTTTTTTTGAAATTTTTGTTATTTTCCGTATTTTTTCCTTTTTTATTTTTTTAATCCCCGGCAACTACGCCAAAAACTTGATCCCTACTTTTTATATAGATGCAAAATGCGATGTATGCGATTATATACTCTAACTTCCTTAATAGTTATTTTTAATTTGCAACAAAGTCAAAAACTTGATCCAAAGCAAAAGATAAGTAACTTTTCCACTATGAAACAAATAAGAATACAATTATAATTTTAAATATGGGATACTGCACAAGTATACATATCGTTATCAAGTAGTATAAGACTTTTTGATTAAGCCCCGAAAATCGAACGCACAGGGATAATAGCTATATGCTTTTTAGGAATTTAAAATTTTTAGATGATAAAAGAACTTTGTAGCAAAATATTCTTACTTAAACTTAAGATGCTAAATTTAGAATGCAAATTTGATTCTTTTTGTAATATTTTTTGTTTATGAAAATAAAGTAAGCAACTAATTAACTTAACTAAATACTTGCAAGATGAATGCGATATAAATAAAATATCTTTTTCTTTATCATGAATCAATAATAAGTTGAGAAATTTTGTTGTGGAAGTATTCTAAATGTGTTGTGTCAAACAAGAGCAATAATATTCTTTATTTTTACTAGAGATGCTATAAAGAACATTGGCTAATCTATAGTTTGAATAGTCTTGAAGACCGACTAGGTAGGGAAGATACTAGCTATCACTTTAGAGTTCCCTCTTCTCCCTCTACCTGGGGGCTAACATCTCATATCAAAACCTAAAACTATAAATCAAATTTTGGCCTTTAGCTTGTCTCTCTAAAGTCCTCTAATTTTACACCCTTAAAAGTTTATTTCCCTATTTATTTGCACTCAACCCCATGAACTATATTCTCATCCATGAAATCAATATGTGATTCTAACCATTTGTTGAGTGAGACAATGCCATCTCGGATCTTACATGTTCTCACAACAGGTATTAACATCTTAATTGGCCAAATCAAGAAGTAAATGAAGTGCAAGGTTTCAAATCGTCACAACTTCTTCCAACATTGAAGCCTAATACTTCACACAACTTCATTTCAACACTTAATCACTTATCATTTTAAGGAAAAAGATAAAGAAAACTACTTAAAATCTGTGGAGTAAACACAACCACACATGCGTTTAAAAGTAGAAATCATGCACACAAATAAGAAATCTAAATAAAAACCAATTGTAGTGGCAAATATAAACACTTATCTCAAATGCTCTTCACCAAATATTTTGAAGTTTCTTTTAATTATCTTCCTTCACTCACAATACAAATTAACACTCAAAATAAAAAGAAAAGTGGTTGGCGGCGGCAGCGACTTAGATATATGATGGCTGTAAATTTGATGGGTGGTTGGCCTCTGGCGGTTGGCTCTGATGATCCAAGTCTTCTTTAATAAAAATCCAAATGGTACCTTGGTGTCCCTTCAAAATGTGTCTCCATTTAATAAATCTTCTAGAAGGTGCCTCCTCAAAAGCCAATTGAATGAATTTTTGTCTCCATGGGCTATTTCCCATGTTTTTACCAATGGTTTCTTTAAACACCTCTTCAAGAATTTGTCAAAATTCAATGAATCATCAAATAACTACTTTTTGTGCTTAATCGTGGTGTACCTGGCGCTTAGACGCCCCAATTTATTTTTGCACCTTTCATCATTTTTGCTCCAAATTTGTCTTTTTTTCACTCCTTTTAGCATTTTTCATCCATTTGATTGTACCTGAAAGAAAAACATACAAATACCTTTCATTAAAGCACAATATCTCAAAAATAGGTATGAAAATATGTATAAAAACACTATATATTTTAGGTGTATCACTTAGATATTCTCTTATTTAATTAATGTGATGGNATTTTTTTAATCCCCGGCAACTACGCCAAAAACTTGATCCCTACTTTTTATATAGATGCAAAATGCGATGTATGCGATTATATACTCTAACTTCCTTAATAGTTATTTTTAATTTGCAACAAAGTCAAAAACTTGATCCAAAGCAAAAGATAAGTAACTTTTCCACTATGAAACAAATAAGAATACAATTATAATTTTAAATATGGGATACTGCACAAGTATACATATCGTTATCAAGTAGTATAAGACTTTTTGATTAAGCCCCGAAAATCGAACGCACAGGGATAATAGCTATATGCTTTTTAGGAATTTAAAATTTTTAGATGATAAAAGAACTTTGTAGCAAAATATTCTTACTTAAACTTAAGATGCTAAATTTAGAATGCAAATTTGATTCTTTTTGTAATATTTTTTGTTTATGAAAATAAAGTAAGCAACTAATTAACTTAACTAAATACTTGCAAGATGAATGCGATATAAATAAAATATCTTTTTCTTTATCATGAATCAATAATAAGTTGAGAAATTTTGTTGTGGAAGTATTCTAAATGTGTTGTGTCAAACAAGAGCAATAATATTCTTTATTTTTACTAGAGATGCTATAAAGAACATTGGCTAATCTATAGTTTGAATAGTCTTGAAGACCGACTAGGTAGGGAAGATACTAGCTATCACTTTAGAGTTCCCTCTTCTCCCTCTACCTGGGGGCTAACATCTCATATCAAAACCTAAAACTATAAATCAAATTTTGGCCTTTAGCTTGTCTCTCTAAAGTCCTCTAATTTTACACCCTTAAAAGTTTATTTCCCTATTTATTTGCACTCAACCCCATGAACTATATTCTCATCCATGAAATCAATATGTGATTCTAACCATTTGTTGAGTGAGACAATGCCATCTCGGATCTTACATGTTCTCACAACAGGTATTAACATCTTAATTGGCCAAATCAAGAANTTGGCCTTTAGCTTGTCTCTCTAAAGTCCTCTAATTTTACACCCTTAAAAGTTTATTTCCCTATTTATTTGCACTCAACCCCATGAACTATATTCTCATCCATGAAATNAAGTGGTTGGGGGCGGCAACGACTTAGATATATGATGGCTGTAAATTTGATGGGTGGTTGGCCTCTGGCGATTGGCTCTGATGATCCAAGTCTTCTTTAATAAAAATCCAAATGGTGCCTTGGTGTCCCTTCAAAATGTGTCTCCATTCAATAAATCTTCTAGAAGGTGCCTCCTCAAAAGCCAATTGAATGAATTTTTGTCTCCATGGGCTATTTCCCACGTTTTTACCAATGGTTTCTTTAAACACCTCTTCAAGAATTTATCAAAATTCAATGAATCATCAAATAACTACTTTTTGTGCTTAATCGTGGTGTACCTGGCGCTTAGGTGCCGTAGTTTATTTTTGCACCTTTCATCACTTTTGCTCCAAATTTGTCTTTTTTTCACTCCTTTTAGCGTTTTTCATCCATTTGATTGTACCTGAAAGAAAAATATACAAATACCTTTCATTAAAGCACAATATCACAAAAATATGTATAAAAACACTATATATTTTAGGTGTATCACTTAGATATTCTCTTATTTAATTAATGTGATGGAATTTTCACTAGTTCTTCATTGACTTTGCAAGTTAGCCATTTGTATTGTTAAAATCCGTTGAAAAATATAATGATTCAGGAGGGCTATGATTTCACCAACTAATGAGTAACTCATTTCTTCTTGAGCAGAGTCGTTGCAATCATCTGAGGAGAGTGTAAATAGATAGGGAGATAAGTTTTGATGAGCATGAAATTGATGTTTCTGGGGTGATAGACTAGGTTCTTTTATTAATTTGGTTTAGAGTTTTGATCGTAAGAGTCCCTAGTAGGTCCTACAGAGAGTGTACAGTGGGTAATTGACAGCGACTTTATATATGCTTAAAAATACAAGAATTTGACACTACTACTAGAAGATTTAAATCCCCAGTAACGGCGTCAAAAACTTGATGCAACTTTTAATATGCAGGAATTTATGAAACCAAATTTATATATTTATAATGATTTTATAAAGTCACAATTTCAAACACAAGTATACGTATCACTCAAGTAATACAGGGCTCTAGTAGAGTCCCGTTTATCGATCCCATAGGGAAGCGAGGTAAGAGGTTCTTAATCAAATTCTAGTCTACTACAATTAGTCATTAACTTGGAATGTCGATTAAAATGATATTTTATTTAGCAACTACTCCTAAATGCAAGTGTTAAATGTAAAGATAGTAACTATAACTAAATGCAAATATTAATTCTAAAAATAACCCTTTTTGGATGAATTGGTTTGGAGAATTTTGAGAAATTGCAAATATTAATTCTAAAGATAACCCTTTTTGGATGAATTGGTTTGGAGAATTTTGAGATACAAAACTACTATTCTTATGTAATGAATTGGATAATGTAAAGGAATGAGATGCATTAAATATCTACTATTCTTATGTAATGAATTGTAGATAAGTAAAGAAATGAGATGCATTAAATATTGTATGTGTTTAGAGAATTTTGAGATATTACAAACTACTATTCTTATGTAATGAATTAGATAATGTAAAGGAATAAGAATTTTGAGATATTAAAAAATAATATTCTTATGTAATGAATTGGATAATGTAAAGGAATGAGAGCTATTATATATGCCAAATAGGAGCTATTCTATTCTTTACCTTTTGGTCCAGACATAAAGAACATTGACTAATTCTATGCTTGTTTACTGAATCCGTGACTAGGGTGGGAGGATACCAGCTCTTACTTCGGAGCTCCCACGTTCCCCTCACCTGAGGGCTAACATCTCCGCTTCAATACTCAAACAATAGGACCGAATTGAGGATTTTAGTCTGTCGCCCTAAAATCTCCAATTCTACGCCCATCAAAGTATATTTCCCTATTTATTTGCATTCAACTCCCATGAACTTAACCAACCATTGAATCTGAATGTGGTTCTACTTTACTGAGAATTACACAGCCCTCTCAGGATAATGAAATTACAATAAATTTTAACACTACAACAGGCCTTTATTGTAATGTAAATAAGGTACAAGTAAAAACCATCACATTTATAATTAAATTCACTTCTAACATGCATCACAAAATCCTAAACCTGAATTCTACTTATTACAAATGAAAACAATGGCATAATCTTTTCATGCCACTATTTTCAAAGAAGAAGAAAGAGTAAGAGAAGCCCATCACAAAGCACGAAGAAAACACAACTAAAACTTCATTTAAACAAAGCAAATCCACTAGATAAGTGTTTACGAAACCATAAGATAATGAAGAATACAATACTTAGCTTTTTCCCTTTGAAAGAAAGAAGAAAATCTCTCCCATAAAGTCTCCCGCCGATCCATGCAATGCTAGAACATCTCCTTACAAATTCTCTCAAAATCTCCGGGTAGAAATATACATTTCTACTCCTATTCTAAAAACTCTAAACTTTCTCCACACTTTTCATAACATTCCTCTCATACAAAAACCTCTTTTTCTAACGTAAATTTGTTCTTTTAAAGTTTAGGAATGATGTTGGAAGAGTTGCCAGAAGAACCCTTTCAAAAAGCATCCAAATACGTTGAATTTCGGCCCATAACAGTCAAAAGTCGGTCCATAGTCGTCTCGGGCGCCGTCGGCGAGTTGTTTTGTCATTTTTTGGTCTTCTCGGGTAAATCTCGCCGTCGGCGAGCAGACTGCGCAGCTCCATTGTTTCGCTCCGTTTGACTCCATTTTAGCTCTCTTTCAACCCATTTCAGTTGTGTTGTGTTCCTAACAGATAACCCTACAAAATAAGCATGAAAATAAACTTCTTTTAAAGTGTAATATCATTCAAAAATATGTAAGAAGTGTAAAAGAGATTAAGCATCAAAAGACTTATCGAAAGGTGATAGGGCAAAATTTCATTTCTTGCTCGTTTTTGCTCCAAATTGCACCGTTTTTGCATCTTTTTGCTCCAATGACCATAATTAGTCATACCTGCAACAAAACATCAAAAATACCCTTCTATAAAGTGCAATGCCATAAAAAATAGTGTAAAATAGGTATGAAAATCTCAACATATTTTCCTTTGGTCAAAATCTTCCAAACTTAACTATTACTTGTCCTCAAGTAATTTTAGTACTACATAAAAGTTATGACCTATTGCAGTCAAGTTTTAATTCAGAATACTATAAGTTTGATTTAAGTAAATATCATAGTGAGAATTTCAGAAAAAATTCAAGTAATTAAATTAACCCTGTAGGTACAAGATTATCTAGTCATCAAGTTTAAGAGTTCTAGTTTTCTATTCATTTCAAGAATGACTATATGCTGTAATATCAAGTCAATTAGAATATTCAAATGATAGGAGCTTCATGAGAACACTATTAGTAAAAGATACTAATCCATTAATATAAGTTCAGGAATGTATTTAGGTTTTCCCTTTAGGTAGGTCCAGTGAAGCCAATTTTTGATTATGCATCTCCTCAAGCTTCTCCTCACTTTTATATTTTTTTCTTTCTTTTCTTTTCTCTTTTGCATTTGGATTGCTTTCAATCCTATATATATATTTTTCTTTTCAGGGATTGTTGTCAATCCTTTCTTTTTCCTTTTTCAAGTGAGGATTACTATATCAAGATAGTCTTTAATGATTTTGAACATCACCTTTCTTCCCCTAAATTTGAAACTCAAAGCATTCCTTTACCTCATAAATATTTCATAGATTTTACATCATTGAACCCCAATCTTTTCTTCTCAAATGAATTTCTAAGATTCTTAATACTTCAAAATATAGTTTCCTTTACTTTAAATAGTTAACTGTAGTCTTATTCTTTTATACTAAATATCTTAATCTACAAAATTAATTTTCATTACAAAAATATTTCTTTAAATCTACCATAATATTTAAATTACAAAATATAGTTCTCTGAATTAAATTAACTACATAAAATCATATTAATAATTTTTGAAAATATTTAAATTGAGAACATCTAATAGTTAATATCTACATAAAATCATATAAATAATTTTTGAAAATATTGAAATAGAAGACACTAATAGTTAATCTTTTTCTTCCTCCCCCAAACTTAAATTTTTCAATATGGAATGATACAGGTGGAAAGAAAAAATCTAAATATAAATCCCCAAACTTAAATTTTTAAATATGAAATAATTTAGGTGGAAAGAAAAACTATAAATATAAATAATTTTTGAAAATATTGAAATAGAGGACATCTAATAGTTAATCTTTTTCTTCCCTCCCCCAAATAAATTTTTAAATATGAAATAAAGGTGGAAAGAAAATACTATGAATATAAATCATACCTCAGTATTTGCATTTTTAAATATTTTACAATTAATTCCATAAAATGTAGCAGGAAGAAAAAGTAATTGAATCTACTAGCTACTGCAACATCCTATCAAATCTTAAAAATGAAATAATTTAGGTGGAAAGAAAAACTATAAATATAAATCATACCTCAGTATTGACAATTGATTCTATAAAATGTAGCAGGAAGAAAAAGTAAAAATTAAATCTACTTAATTCTACAATATCCTATCAAATTTTTATACATGCATAATCAAGATAGAATGACAGCATAAGAAAGTAAATCTAGCCTAAAACATGCATGCAATAATANTAAAAAATAAAAATTAAATCTACTTACTACTACAATATCCTATCAAATTTTTATACATGCATAATCAGGATAGAATGACAGCATAAGAAAGTAAATCTAGCCTAAAACATGCATGCAATAATATTAAACTAATAGGAAGTTTATTCATTGTAAAATTTCATTTTTCTTCCTACCCCCAAACTTTATTTTTACCATGTATAACATTTAGTGCAGAAAATATAAGTCAGAAGAAAAATAGTTTAGAAATTCTATCTACCACAATTATTTATTAGGATAGAAAACATGTAGTAGAAAGTAAATCTAAACTAAACATGCTAGAATGATAATTAACTAAACAAACTTCTAATTAGCATAGCATGGATCAACATTGAAATATAAAAATGTTCCTCAATTTTTATAAATTTTAACACAAGTACAAACACACAAACAAGATAAATGAGGTCAATTCTTCCTCCATCTCATCGCATCTCACTAACTTACTTCCAATTTTCTAACGAAATTACTACACAAATAAATTGGGTGCTTATAAATGATTTTATATATTCTAATCCCAAAGATAAGATTATCCCCGATATATTGGTTCTCGAGCACCAACACAAGACATCGCCATATCCCAATAATTAAGCACCTTTAGTAGTTATAAGGATAGTGTAAGATCATCCACAAGTTACTCATCAAATAGGTTCGTGACTCCTATCAAATGAAAATAAAGTCCAAGAAAGGAAGTAACAAAATTGAGATGGAACTATCGGTGCAAAAATTCATAATGTCTTTTGTAAAACTCAAGTTCAGGTGAGCCCGAGTTGTAGTGGACTCGTCAATCCAACTACTACAAGATAACATACAAGTCTAACCATAATAAGAATTTAATGAATATCTCCCTTCATGACACACAGAAAGTAAATAAAAACACTAACAATCCAAATATCTACCAAACTTCGAGAAAACTGAACAATCCACACTAAAGCAACCACAATACAGCACTAACAATCATGACTCGTAAGCATACTAAATCAAACCATACAAATAACTATGGGTTGCGTCCCATAAAGAGCTTGATTTAACGTTGCTAGCCCGACAAATGATTCCAGCTGGATCAAAATTCCAATTAAGTAATCCTTGATCAATAGCCTAATTTTTTTCTAGATCCAGGGATTCCTACAAAGTCCTTGAATTTAAATTTTTCTTTCAGCTCTTCTTTTTCATATTGATTCATNGAAAGTAAATAAAAACACTAACAATCCAAACATCTACCAAACATCAAGCAAACTAATCAATCCACACTAAAGCAACCACAATACAACACTAACAATCATGACTCTTAAGCATACTAAATCAAACCATACAAATAACTATGGGTTGTGTCCCATAAAGAGCTTGATTTAACGTTGCTAGCCCGACAAATGATTCCACCTAGATCAAAATTCCAATTAAGTAATCCTTGATCAATAACCCATTTTTTTCCAGATCCAGGGATTCCTACAAAGTCCTTGAATTTAAATTTTTCTTTCAGCTCTTCTTTTTCATATTGATTCATATCCTTGTTCCTCATATTTCTTTCTAGAACCAATATTCTTCTGGTAATTTTCTCAATTTACATATTAATATCATCATTGAAATTTATAAGAAATGGATCTTTATATGATACTTCATGATTTGCCAAATTTTGGATCAGATTCTCTCTAGATAATTCAGATTCTAGATCAAAATCTTCTATGTTACTCTTCTGTTTCAAATTATCTTTCAATTCTTCAGGAATTTCTTCCATTGATCTTTCAATTTCCTTGTCCTTATCTCTCAACTCAAAGCTCTTTTGAAACAAATCCTCGAATTGTCATCTAAATATTAGTTTAATAATTTTAAATTTCTCATAATTCATTTCCTTAGGATTTATCTCAGGGTCACTAGGTAAAATCTCCAGTGGGTAACTATTAATTGCATTAATAATCTGTCTCAGCATTAGAATCTCATTCATTTTGTTTGTATTCCATGGAATATGCCATTCAGTGCCTTTGAATAGCTCTTTCATAGGAGATCTTTTACTGATTTCATCATTCAATTCAGGTTCATCTTGTGATTGAGTCGAATATGAAGATATAGAGACTGGTGGTGTATATGAATTCATCCAAATAGGTAGGCTTTAAAATTGTATGAGGTAAATTCATTTTAAGGTCATGAGATTTTTCACCAATTAGGTAGGCTTTAAAATTGTATGAGGTAAATTCATTTTAAGGTCATGAGATTTTTCAACAGATNTCTAAATATCAGTTTAATAATTTTAAATTTCTCATAATTCATTTCCTTAGGATTTATCTCAGAGTCACTAGGTAAAATCCCCGATGGGTAACTATTAATTGCATTAATAATCTGTCTCAGCATTAGAATCTCATTCATTTTGTTTGTATTCCACGGAATATGCCATTCAGTGACTTTGAATAGCTCTTTCATAGGAGATTTTTTACTGATTTCATCATTCAATTCAGGTTCATCTTGTGATTGAGTCGAATATGAAGATATAGAGACTGGTGGTGTATATGAATTCATCCAAATAGGTAGGCTTTAAAATTGTATGAGGTAAATTCATTTTAAGGTCATGAGATTTTTCACCAATTAGGTAGACTTTAAAATTGTATGAGGTAAATTCATTTTAAGGTCATGAGATTTTTCAACAGATGGAATTAAAAGTTTACTATTTTTGGTAACGTCCATCATTTCACACCTCTCCTGAACATACATACAGTCTTCTTTAAACAACATTTTAGACTCATCATGAAAGCCCATTTCGATCTCATCTGTTAACTTACTCTCAAAACTTTTCTGGAAATAGTTTTTACTTAGATAATCAATTTCATCCATCCGAAAACAATCATCATCATTTCTCTCAGCTGGATATTTCATAGCCTTTAAAACATCAAAAGTGGTTTCATGGTCATTAATATTCATAGTTAACTTTCCTTTTTGCACATCTATCATAGCTTGTCCAGTAATAAGAAAAGGTCTCCCCAAAATAATGGGATATTCTTTATCTTCCTCCATATCTAATACAATAAAGTCCATAGGAAAGATAAATTTATCCACTTTAACAAGCACATGTTCTATAATCCCTTTTGGATAAATGATAGATCGATCAGTTAACTGAAGAGTTATAGTAGTGGGAGAAATATCGACTAAACCTAACCTTTTAAATATAGATAGAGGCATTACATTAATGCTCGATCCTAAATCACATAAAGCTTTTCCACATAATCTTTTTCCAATTACACAAGGAATTGTAAAGCTACAATGATCTTTAAGTTTCCGAGGAAATTTTTCTCAAGTATGGCGCTGCACTCCTCACTTAGTGCAACTGTCTTGTAATCCCCAAATTTCTTTTTCTTGTTTAGTATCTCCTTCATAAATTTTTCATAACTTGACATCTATTTCAAAGCTTCAGCGAAAGAAATATTTATCGTAATCTTCTTAAGTACGTTCATGAACTTTGAAAATTTTTTATCCAACTCTTGTTGTCTAAGTCTTTGAGGAAATGGAGGTGGTGGTCTTTTTAAATTGATTTTAGTTGGAGATATTAATTTTTCCAGAATCCTTAGAAACATGTTCTTCAGGTCTTTTAGTTTTCCTTTGTTTTTCTCACAAATTTTTCTCTTTTCTAACCACATCCTCTATCTTTCTTCCACTTTTTACTTGGACAGCTTATACTTGTTTATTAGTGTTCTCTTTAGGGTTGATCTATTTTTTATTGGATAGCTTCTACTTGTTCAATAGTGTTCTCTTTAGGGTTGATCTCAATGTTGCTAGGAAGTGTTCCTTGGGGTCTATTGCTAAGTAAATTAGCAATTTGTCCTAGTTGATTCTCTATGCTTTTAATCACAATATTTTTTATGTTGCAACTGGTTTTCCAATTGCAGTACCACTTCTTCCATAGACATCTTCTTATCCTCAAATTGTTGATCATTTTTAGAGTCCGGTGGATATGAAGGTCTATAGTTTGTGTTCCCCTGATTATGCCAACTTTCATTAGGATTTGCATGATTATTTTCCCATTTTTGGTTTCCATCGTCAGTAGTATGATTCCAGTTAAAATTAGGTTGATTCTCCCAACTTGGGTTGTAAAATTTAGAGTACGGGTTGTTTATGGTAGTTAAAGCATCATATGATAAGTTAGAATCAATCATATGCCCTAATGAACTTTCCTCACTTACTGGAGTGAGTTGAGGCTGGTTATTCCAAATTGGTCCAACTTCTTTGATATTGCAGCAACTTGAGATGCAGAATTGTAATCATATCTGAATCATGAACAATGGCTACTTTTTTAGGATTTACCCTTATAGAGGGCCATTGAAATTTGTTTGCAGCCATATTTTCAATTAACGCATACGCTTCATCAAATGGTTTTGACATTAATGATCCACCAGCGGCAACATCAATTTTAAACCTAAGGGATTCTACTAACCCATTATAAAAAGTTTGAATGATTAACCAATCAGGCAGAGCATAATGTGGATACTTTCTTAGGAGTTCATTAAATCTTTCGCAGGCTTCGTATATTGATTCCCCTTCATACTGACAAAATGAGATAATATTTTTTTGTAAGTTTAGTAGTCCTTNGTTCCTCAATTCTTATAAATTTTAACACAAATACAAACACACAAACAAGATAAATGAGGTCAATTCTTCCTCCATCTTATCGCATCTCACTAACTTACTTCCAATTTCTAACGGAATCCCTACACAAATATATTGGGCGCTTATAAATAATTTTATAAATTCTAATCCCAAAGATAAGATTATCCATGATATATTGGTTCTCGAGCACCAACACCAGACATCACCATATCCCAATAATTAANCCTTTTTAAATTGATTTTAGTTGGAGATATTAATTTTTTCAAATCCTTAGAAACATATTCTTCAGGTCTTTTAGTTTCCTTTGTTTCTCTCACAGCATTTTTCTCTTTTCTAACCACATCATCTATCTCTCTTCCACTTTTTAATTGGATAGCTTCTACTTGTTCATTAGTGTTCTCTTTAAGGTTGATCTAAATGTTGCTAGGAAGTATTCCTTAGGGTCTATTGCTAAGTGAATTAGCAATTTGTCCTAGTTATTCTCTATGTTTTTAATCACAGTATTTTTATGTTGCAACTGGTTTTCCATTTGCAGTACCACTTCTTCCATAGACATCTTCTTATCCTCAAATTGTTGATCATTTTTAGAGTCCGGTGGATATGAAGGTCTATAGTTTGTGTTCCCCTGATTATGCCAACTTTCATTAGGATTTGCATGATTATTTTCCCATTTTTGGTTTCCACCGTCAATAGTATCATTCCAGTTAAAATTAGGATGGTTCTCCCAACCTGGGTTGTAAAAGTTAGAGTACGGGTTATTTATGGTAGTTAAAGCATCATATGATAAGTTATAATCAATCATATGCCCTAATGAACTTTCCTCACTTACTGGAGTGAGTTGAGGCTGGTTCATTGCAAATTGGTCCAACTTCCTTGATATTGTGGCAACTTGAGATGCAAGAATTGTAATCACATCTGAATCATAAACACTGGCTACTTTTTTAGGATTTACCCTTATAGAGGGCCATTGAAATTTGTTTGCAGACATATTTTCAATTAACGCATATGGTTCATCAAATGGTTTTGACATTAATGATCCACCAGCAGCATCATCAATTAAACCTAAGGGATTCTACTAACCCATTATAAAAAGTTTGAATGATTAACCAATCAGGCAGAGCATAATGTGGACACTTTCTTAGGAGTTCCTTAAATCTTTTGTAGGCTTCGTATATTGATTCCCCTTCATACTGACAAAATGAGATAATATTTTTTTGTAAGTTTAGTAGTCCTTAAAGGTGGAAAATACTTCGTTAGGAATTTCTGAGTTAACTCCCAATTTTTAATACAGCCAGGTGCTAATGAGTATAACCACATTTTAGCCTTATCCCTTAGTGAGAAATGAAAAAACCTTTAGTTGAAAGTATTGTCTGACATACCATTATAACGAAATATAACACAAAGTTCTATAAAATTTGATAAGCGTAAATAGGGATCCTCCAAAGGAGTTCCCCAAACTGATTGTTCTGCACCAGTTGAATAATCTTAGGATTTATTTCAAACGAGTCAGCTTCTACGATAGGGTTTTGTATACTTGAGTAATTTCATCTGTCATAGGATTTACATAATCCCTCAATAAAGTATGATGATTTTCTAAGTTATTATCTTGAATGTTTTCCATTTCCATTTCTAGTTTTTCGAGTCCTCTTTGTATTTTTATTTTTTTCTTTTTTCAAACTCGGGATCATAAGGCACAAATCCTGCAGATCCTTTGTTTCGCATATGCAACACAACAAAAAATACATTAACAATTAAACAAATAACAGATGAAATATATTCAACACAATAAAACATTTTCACGAAAACCTTATTTTTCATAAAAAAAATTTTTCAACACTTTTTCATATAAAAACACTTTTCACATAAAACAGTTTTTTACGACACTACAGTTTCCCAAGTCTAAGCCTAATTAATTCAACTAAAATTCTCCTAAAGTTCTTACCGAAGTTTCCCCAACAACGGGGCCAAAAACTTGACAACGACTTTATATATGCTTAAAAATACAAGAATTTGACACAACTACTAGAAGATTTAAATCCCCAGTAACGACATCAAAAATTTGATGCAACTTTTAATATGAAAGAATTTATGAAACCAGATTTATATATTTATGATGATTTTGTAAAGTCACAATTTCAAACGCAAGTATACATATCACTCAAGTAATACAAGGCTCTAGTGGAGTCCCATTTATCGATTCCATAGGGAAGCGAGGTAAGAGGTCCTTAGTCAAATTCTAGTCTACTACAATTAGTCCTTAGTTTGGAATGTCAATTAAAATGATGTTTTATCTAGCAACTACTCCTAAATGCAAGTGTTAAATATAAAGATAGTAACTATAACTAAATGCAAATATTAATTCTAAAGATAACCCTTTTTGGATGAATTGGTTTGGAGAATTTTGAGATATTAAAAATAACTATTCTTATGTAATGAATTGGATAATGTAAAGGAATGAGATGCATTAAATATTGTATGTGCCAAATAGGAGCAATTCTATTCTTTATCCTTTGGTCCAGGCATAAAGAACATTGACTAATCCTATTCTTGTTTACTAAATCCATGGCTAGGCTGGGAGGATACCGGCTCTCACTTCAGAGTTCCCATGTTCCCCTCACCTGAGAGCTAACATCTCCGCTTCAGTACTCAAACAATAGGACCGAATTGGGGATTTTTGTCTGTCACCTTAAAATCTCCAATTCTATGCCCATCAAAGTATATTTTCCTTTTTATTTGCATTTAACTCCCATAAACTTAACCATCCATGGAATTTGAATGTGGTTCTTCTTTGTTGAGAATTACACAGCCCTCTCGGGACAATGAAATTACAATAAATTTTAACACTATAACAGACCTTTATTGTAATGTAAATAAAGTACAAGTAAAAACCATCACATTTATAATTAAATTCTCTTCTAACTTGCATCACAAAATCCTAAACATGAATTTTACTCATTACAAATGAAAACAATGACATAATCTTCTCATGCCACTATTTCCAAAGAAGAAGAAAGAGTAAGAGAAGCCCATCACAAAGAACGAAGAAAACACAACGGAAACTTCATTTAACCAAAGAAAATCCACTAAATAAGTGTTTACAAAACCATAAGATAATGAATAACACAATACTTAGCTTTTTCCCTTTGAAAGAAAAAAGAAAATCTCTCCAACAAAGTCTCCCACCGATCCATGCAATGCTAGAACATCTCCTTACAAATTCTCTCAAAATCTGAAAATCTCTACCATAAAGTCTCCCGCCGATCCATGCAATGCTAGAACATCTCCTTACAAATTCTCTCAAAATCTCCTGGTACAAAAATACATTTCTACTCCTATTCTAAAAACTCTAAACTTTCTCCACACTTTTCCTAACATTCCTCTCACACAAAAACCTCTTTTTTTAACCTAAATTCATGCTTTTAAAGTTTAGGAATGATGTTGGAAGAGTTTCCACAAGAACCCTTTCAAAAAGCGTCCAAATACGTTGAATTTCGACCCATAATCGTCAAAAGTCGGTCCATAGTCATCCCGGGCGCCGTCAGCGGGCTCAAGGGCGCCGTCGGCGAGCTTTTTTGTCATTTTTTGGTCTTCTCGGGTAAATCTCACATATCATCAAAAATACCCTTGTATAAAATGCAATATCATCAAAAATAGTATAAAATAGGTATGAAAATCTCAACATATTTTTCTTTGGTCAGTAATATGGAAGTGAGAGGTCAGAATCTACTTAGCACTACAACACAAGCTGGTGAGAGACTCTAGATTAGCAAATGTTCTTTGCAATCATCGAGAGGGGGTAAAGAATATGAATGATCCTATTTATCATTGACTACATTAAATTATAAGCATTTCATTGTTACTCATAATCTAGATCATTGCACGAGAAAAATAGCCTTTAACATCTCAAAATTCTTCAAACCAATTTATCCATATAAATTATCTTTAGATTTAAGAGTTTCATTTAGGAATAGTTAGTAGAATAATCACTTTAATCGACATTCCAATCTAAGGCCTAATAGTAGTAAACTAGAATTAGCCTAAGAGATTTCTTACCTCACTTCTCTGTGGGATCGTGATACACCAAATATATATGCATTTTTAGACCCATATTTTACACTTATTTTTGGTGATAATGCACTTTAAATGAAGGTATTTTTCATGTTTTATTGCATTTTGTTGATTTTTAGGACTTGGAGCAAAAAGGAAGCAAAATGGATAGAATTTGGAGTCAAAATGGAATTTTTAAAGAAATGTTCAGCGCTGACGACGCCAGACTGGGCATCGACGGCGCTGTTTGACAAAGAACATGGATTTAATTAGTTGACCACTGGCGCCGACAACGCCAGTGTCGGTGCAGACTTTATTTCTAGAAGATTCAATAAATTTGGATGTTCTTTGAAGAGTTTTTGGATGCACCTATTGGAAAATCGATCTTAGGCTTTATTTAGAGCCAAAATTGATCAGAAGAGGACCTCTTCGCACTCCTCCGCTCGCTCTTCACCCCCTTTGATCATCATTCGCGCCACTTCACACATTTCAACCGATTTCCATGCTATTCCACACCATTAGTCAGTTATTTTCTTTATAGTTTTGAGTTTTTGTGGTGAGTTTAAGTGTAAATTTTTCTCTAAGAGTGTTGAAGAAGGAGAGAAGTGAGAGATTTCTTCTTCCTACATTTCTTAAGAGAGGCTACAAGGGATTTGCTTTAAGAAAGAGTTTCAGATAAATGTTGTTTGTTTATTATTGTTGTATGTACTTTCTTTTATATATGAAATTTGTGTTTTGTTGTATCTTTCTCATGAAGTTTGAGTAGTNATGTTCTTTGTTTATTATTGTTGTATGAACTTTCTTTTATATACGAAATTTGTGTTTTGTCGTATCTTTCTCGTGAAGTTTGAGTAGTTTCCCTTATCTTTCTCCCTACTCTATGATATGGTGAAATGAAGAGATAATTTAGATGTGTAAATTTTAAAATATAAAATAAATTGTGATGATTTTTCTACTCTGTTCTTAATTTACTTTTTGATTTAGCTAATTGAATTGTTAAAATATATTTTGAAACATATGATCTGGTAAATGGAGTATGAGTCGTACAACAGAGTGAGAATCACATTTAAGTCCGTGAGTGAGTATTTCGTTCAGGGAATTAAGTGCAAAAAATAGGGAAATATACTTTGTTGGGTGTAGAATTGGAGATTTTTAAAGTGACAGACTAAAATCCCCAATTCAATCTTATTGTTTAAGAACTAAAGCGAGAGTTAGCCTTCATTGGAAGGGAAGTGGGAGCTCTGGAGTAGGAGCAAGTATCCTTCTAGCGTAGCCACAGATTTAAGGACTAAACCTAAGATTAGTCAATGATTTTGTATAACACTGAATAAGGGCAAAGAATTAAAATTGCTCATATTTGACACAATACAAATTTAAACCAATTATTTCATCTCCTTTCACCAAAAAGCTCATTGTAGTGGGAAATATGCTTTTTCATATTAGAAAACTTCATCACATAAACATAGTTTAGTAGATACTGNAAATTTTAAAATATAAAATAAATTGTAATGATTTTTCTACTATATTCTTAATTTACTTTTTGATCTAGCTAATTGAATTGTTAAAATATATTTTGAAACATATGATCTGGTAAATGGAGTATGAGTCGTACAACAGAGTGTGAATCACATTTAAGTCCGTGAGTGAGTATTTCGTTCATGGAATTAAGTCCAAGAAATAGGGAAATATACTTTGTTGGGTGTAGAATTGGAGATTTTTAGAGTGACAGACTAAAATCCCCAATTCGATCTTATTGTTTAAGAGCTAAAGCGAGAGTTAGCCTTCATTGGAAGGGAAGTGGGAGCTCTGGAGTAGGAGCCAATATCCTTCTAGCTTAGCCACAGATTTAAGGACTAAACCTAAGATTAGTCAATGATTTTCTATAACACTGAATAAGGGCAAAGAATTAAAATTGCTCATATTTGACACAATATAAATTTAAACCAATTATTTCATCTCCTTTCACCAAAAAGCTCATTGTAGTGGGAAAGATGTTTTTTCATATTAGAAAACTTCATCACATAAACATAGTTTATAGTAGATACTGTTTTAAACTTTGCATTTAAATTTTGCCAGTAGTTAATAATTTAGTTTTGGTAGTATCTTACACATTCAAAATTAGTGACAGTAATTTTGTTTGATTTCTGTTAATTTCCTAGTTAATTTATCATTTGTAATTTTGTTTGATTTCTATTTGATTTCTGT
Source organism: Phalaenopsis hybrid cultivar (assembly GCA_002079205.1). Classification (NCBI taxonomy): domain Eukaryota; kingdom Viridiplantae; phylum Streptophyta; class Magnoliopsida; order Asparagales; family Orchidaceae; genus Phalaenopsis; species Phalaenopsis hybrid cultivar. Next base: position 84,077 of record JXCR01148438.1, read on the forward strand.
TAATTCGATATTTGAGACTTANGTACTGTTTTAAACTTTGCATTTAAATTTTGTCAGTAGTTAATAATTTAGTTTTGATAGTATCTTACACATTCAAAATTAGTGACAATAATTTTGTTTGATTTCTGTTAATTCCCTAGTTAATTTATCATTTGTAATTTTGTTTGATTTCTATTTGATTTCTGTTAATTCGATATTTGAGACTTAAACAGAAAGTCTTATCGTAGAATCCCAATATTAAGTACTTAACATTCTTATTCATAAAATACCACATCAAGTTTTTGGCATCGTTTATAAAGCGAAGTCAACTTTATAAATTTTACACAACTATATTTCCAGGATTAAGTTTTTGGTGTTCTTGCCGGGGAAGGTAATGGTAAATTAAATAGATTTGGTAAATTAAGAAATTTAGAGATAAAATATAAAAAATAAAAATAAAANCATCCTCCAAATGAGTTCCCCCAAACTGATTGTTCTGCACCAGTTGGACAATCTCAGGATTTATTTCAAACGAGTCAGCTTCTACAACAGGGTTTTGTATACTTGAGTAAATTCTTCTGTCGTAGGATTTACATAATCCCTCAATAAAGTATGATGATTTTCTAAGTTATTATCTTAAAAGTTTTTCATTTTCATTTCTAGTTTTTCGAGTCCTCTTTGTATTTTTATTTTTTTCTTTTTTTCAAACTCGGGATCATAAGGCACAAGTCCTGCAGATCCTTTGTATCGCATATGCAACACAAAAAAAAATACATTAACAATTAAACAAATAACAAATGAAATATATTCAACACAATAAAACATTTTCACAAAAACCTTATTTTTCATAAAAAAATTTTTTCAACACTTTTTCATATAAAAACACTTTTCACACAAAACAGTTTTTTACAACACTACAGTTTTCCAAGTCTAAGCCTAATTAATTCAACTAAAATTCTCCTAAAGTTCTTACCAAAGCTTCCCCAATAACGGCGCCAAAAACTTGACAACGACTTTATATATGCTTAAAATACAAGAATTTGACACCACTACTAGAAGATTTAAATCCCTAGTAACGACGTCAAAAATTTAATGCAACTTTTAATATTCAAGAGTTTATGAAACCATATTTATATATTTATAATGATTTTGTAAAGTCACAATTTCAAACGCAAGTATACATATCGCTCAAGTAATACAGGGCTCTAGTGGAGTCCCGTTTATCGATCCCATAGGGAAGCGAGGTAAGAGGTCCTTAGTCAAATTCTAGTCTACTACAATTAGTCCTTAGTTTGGAATGTCAATTAAAATGATGTTTTATCTAGCAACTACTCCTAAATGCAAGTGTTAAATGTAAAAATAGTAACTATAACTAAATGCAAATATTAATTCTAAAGATAACCCTTTTTGGATGAATTGGTTTGGAGAATTTTGAGATATTAAAA
>JXCR01148438.1:105299-134396 GCA_002079205.1 Phalaenopsis hybrid cultivar
TATAGGAAGCATGTCCGAACCCAGCTTAATATAAGCCCTATTTAATCCTTTATATTAAATAGAGGAACTTGTTGGCAAATATAAAGGTTTCACAGACCAAACAGATGCCATATATTCCTTAGTTTATTTAATCGAGCCTCATCCTCAAGTCTTGTGTTTGTCCTTCGGGATAGATACAGGATTTGAGGTACAGTGCTCATTCGTTTAAACTATGAAAAATATGAGGTCAGTTTGATTTCATATTTTTCTAAAACTAAATATATATGTAAATTAAAACGTCCTTCCGAAGCGGCCGATGAGATCTTGATTCCCGTGACCGCCAGCTTCTTACGGGCAACTCCCCCCACCCAAAAATAGCGTTGATATTCTGTTAGGCTTGGACTTTTTCCTTTTTCATTAAGGGATAAAGCTAAAGCTTGGTTAAATTGATTAGCACCTGGATCTATCAGAACTTGGGGAGAACTATCACAAAAATTTTTTGCTAAATATTTTTCACCCTAAAAAACTACTAAGCTTAGAAGTGATATTACTTCTTTTTGTCAGTTTGAAGGAGAATCGACATATGAAGCCTGGGAAAGATTTAAGGATTTCCTTAGAAAATGTCCACACCATGCTTTACCAGATTGGTTAATAATTCAAACTTTTTACAATAGACCAGTAAGATCACTTAGATCTATTATAGATGCTACTGCAGGAGGATCCCTTATGCCAAAACCTTTTGATGAAGCATACTTTTTAATAGATGAAATGACTACTAACAATTTTCAATGGCCCTCTGAACAGGTAAATCCTAAGAGAGTAGCTAGTATTCATAAATCTGATGCAATGTTTGTTTTAGCATCTCAAATTGCTACTATATCAAAAAAGATTGATTAAATTGGAGTGAACTATTCTCAAATACCACNCTACTGATTATCTAAGTAATAAGCAATTTAAGAAAGTGTTTGAAGAAAAAATAAGGCAAGAAGATTTTAGTGAGAATAATAATGAAATAAAAGAAGAAAATTTAAACTATATTTAGGACAAATTTGAAACTTTAGATTTGTTGGAAAATGATAACAGAAATCTTATTCCTTCAAATATTAAACCACTTAAACTTGAGTTGAAAGTATTACCTGCCCATTTAAAATATGTTTTTTTAGGAGATTCGTCTACATTGCATGTTATAGTATCTTATATGTTAACTGAAATTTAAGAACAAAAATTAATATAAATGTTGAAAAGATATAAAAAGGCTTTTGGATGGGCTTTAGCAAATATTAAAGGAATGAATCTTTCAATTTGTATGCACAGAATTCTATTAGATGATCAATATGAACCTAAAGCTAATCCTCAAAGGAAATTAAACCCAATAATGCAAGAAGTAGTTAAAAAAGAAATCTTAAAATGGTTAGATGCTGGAATTATATATTCTATTTCAGACAGTGATTGGGTGAGTCCAATTCACTCTGTTCCAAAGAAAGGAGGAGTGGCCATTTAAGTAAAGGAGAAAAATGAATTAATTCAAATAAGATAAGTTACTAGTTGATGAATTTGTATAAACTATAGAAAATTAAACATGGCCACCAGGATAGATCGCTTTCCCTTACCCTTTCTTGACCAACTATTGGATAGATTGGCTAGAAAAAAATATTACTACTTTTTAGATGGATATACCGAGTATCATCAAATTCCAATTACTTATGAGGATCAACAGAAAACAACATTTACAAGCCCTTATGAAATATTTGCTTTTCGTAGAATGTCTTTTAAATTATGCAATTCATCTGCGACATTTCAAAGATGTATAATGTCAATTTTTATTAATTTGATTAAACATGGAATGAAAGTATTTATGGATGATTCCTCTGTATTCGGGATTTCATTTGAATTATGTTTAAATAATTTAGAACAAATTCTAGAATTATGTGAAAAAATCAACCTAGTACTAAATTGGGAAAAGTGTCGAATTATGGTTGTAGGAGGAATTGCACTTGGGCATAAAATTTCTGAAAATGACATGGAAGTAGATCCTACAAAAATTCAAGTTATTGAAAGTTTACCGCCTCCTACTACAGTTAGAGGGGTAAGAAGTTTTCTAGGACTTGCTGGTTTCTACAGGTGTTATANTGATGAACCTCTCAGGAAATTTAAATAATCAAGGAAATCCTAATTCTTGACCTTATTATCCTCCTGGATTTAACTCTAACCCTAACCCACAAGTTAAAGAAAAGAAGTTGGTGATGGAAGAAGTGATGTTGAATATGGGAAATCAAATACAAAATCAAGGGGCTACTATNCTTCAGGAAATCTTCCAAGTACTATGGAAGTTAATTCAAAAGATCAAAATATGGAGCAAATTAAAGCTATTCAATTACAAAGTGGAAAAGAAGTTGAAATAAGAATACAAAGAGAAACTAAATTTAATGAGGAGAAGGAAGATATTGAAAGTGACAATAATGAAAATGAACAAAAACAAGTTCCTTTAAGAAAACTACTACCTCCATGTCCTTAATGATTGAAGCAGAATAATAAAGACAAACAATTTACAAAATTTTTGGAAATCCTTAAAAAGTTAACAATAAACATTCCTTTCATTGATGCTTTGAAACAAATGCCAAGTTATGTTTAATTTATGAAAAACATACTAAACAAGAAAAGAAATTTTGCAAATCATAAGACCGTTGAACTCTGTGAAAAGTGTTGCACTATTATTCAGAAAAAGCTTCCTGAAAAGTTAAAAGATCCTAGTAGTTTTGATATACCTTGTGCAATTAGTGAAATTTTTTTTTTGGAAAAGCCGTATGTGATTTAGGAGCGAGTATCAATCTTATGCCTCTATCGATTGTTAAACATTTAGATTTGGGAGAGATTTCTCCTACTACTATAACTCTTCAGTTAGTTGATCGATCAATCACCTATCCTAAAGGAGTTATAGAAGATGGATTAGTAAAAGTGGATAAATTTATTTTTCATGCTGACTTTATAGTATTAGATATGGAGGAGGATAAAGAGATTCCTATTATTTTGGGGAGACCATTTCTTGCAACAGGGAGAGCTATGATTGATGTGTAAAAAGGAGAATTAATAATGAGAGTTAATGATCAAGAAGTAACATTTAATATTGCGCTATGAAATATTGTGTAATAGAAAAAGATAATGAATGTCTTAGGATGGAAGCTACTGATTATCTAAGTAATGAGCAATTTAAGAAAGTGTTTGAAGAAAAAATAAGGCAAGAAGAATTTAGTGAGAATAATAATGAAATAAAAGAAGAAAATTTAGATTATATTTATGACAAATTTGAAACTTTAGATTTGTTGGAAAATGATAATAGAAATCTTATTCCTTCAAATATTAAACCACTTAAACTTGAGTTGAAAGTATTACCTGCCCATTTAAAATATGTTTTTTTAGGAGATTCGTCTACATTGCATGTTATAGTATCTTATATGTTAACTGAAATTTAAGAACAAAAATTAATATAAATGTTGAAAAGATATAAAAAGGCTTTTGGATGGGCTTTAGTAGATATTAAAGGAATGAATCCTTCAATTTGTATGCACAGAATTCTATTAGATGATCAATATGAACCTAAAGCTAATTCTCAAAGGAGATTAAACCCAATAATGAAAGAAGTAGTTAAAAAAGAAATCTTAAAATGGTTAGATGCTGGAATTATACATTCTATTTCAGACAGTGATTGGGTGAGTCCAATTCAATGTGTTCCAAAGAAAGGAGGAGTGACCATTCAAGTAAAGGAGAAAAATGAATTAATTTAAATAAGATAAGTTACTGGTTGATGAATTTGTATAAACTTTAGAAAATTAAACATGGCCACCAGGATAGATCGCTTTCCCTTACCCTTTCTTGACCAACTATTGGATAGATTGGCTAGAAAAAAATATTACTACTTTTTAGATGGATATACTGAGTATCATCAAATTCCAATTACTTCTGAGGATCAACAGAAAACAACATTTACAAGCCCTTATGGAATATTTGCTTTTTGTAGAATGTCTTTTAAACTATGCAATGCATCTGCGACATTTCAAAGATGTATAATGTCAATTTTTAGTAATTTGATTAAACATGGAATGAAAGTATTTATGGATGATTCCTCTATTTCGGGATTTCATTTGAATTATGTTTAAATAATTTAGAACAAATTCTAGAATTATGTGAAAAAATCAACCTAGTACTAAATTGGGAAAAGTGTCGAATTATGGTTGTAGGAGGAATTGCACTTGGGCATAAAATTTCTGAAAATGACATGGAAGTAGATCCTACAAAAATTCAAGTTATTGAAGGTTTACCGCCTCCTACTACAGTTAGAGGGGTAAGAAGTTTTCTAGGACTTGCTGGTTTCTACAGGTGTTATATAAAAAACTTTTCAAAAATACTAAGCCATTATTCCAACTTTTAAAAAAAGATACAAAATTTGATTTTGATGAGGAATGCATAAAAGCATTTGAACTGTTGAAAGAAAAATTAATCACTGCATCTATAATAGTTCCACCTAATTGGGAGAAACCATTCCAAATAATGTGTGTTGCTAGTGATTATGCTATTGAAGTTGTTTTAGGACAAAGACACAACAAAGTTTTTAAAATTATATATTTAGCTAGTAAAACTCTAAATGATGCTCAAATTAATTACACTACTACTAAAAGAGAGTTATTAGCTATTGTCTATGCCTTTGATAAATTTAGACCTTACTTGATTGAAACTAAATGTGTAGTGCATATAGATCATTCTGCTATTAAATACTTGATGCAAAAGAATGATGCTAAACCAAGATTAATAGATGGATACTTCTATTGCAAGAGTTTGATTTAATTGTAGTTGATAGAAAGTGAAATGATAATAAAACAACGGATCATTTTTCTAGACTAGAAAAAGAAATATTAACTAATTTTACAAATGAAATTCTAGAAAATTTCCCTGATGAACAATTATATAATACTGATGAAATAAATAAACTGTGGTATGCCGATATAGTAAATTATATTGTAAGTGAAATTCTACCACAAGATATTAAAAATCAATAAGTAAATAAATTTATATATGATTCAAAATTTTATTTTTGGGATGACCCATATTTATATAAACAATGTAAAAATCTTAATTATTAGGAGGTGTGTGCCTTATGAAGAAACTCAACAAATAATTGAAAGGTCAATGTAAAGATATAATTATTAGAAGGTGTGTGCCTTATGAAGAAACTCAACAAATAATTGAAAGATGTCATGAATCCTAAATTTGGAGGACATTTTGGAATAAATAGAACTGCATATAAAATTTTATAAGCTAGATTTTATTGGCCTAGTCTTTTAGTGATGTTAATAAATATATTAAAACATGCGATCGATGTCAGCGAGTGAGAAATATTTCTAGAAGAAATAAAATGCCTCTAAATTACACATTGGAAGTTGAAATTTTTGATGTGTGGGCATTATATTTTATGGGACCATTTATACATTCATTTGGAAATTTATATATATTACTTGCTGTTGATTATATGGCTAAATGGATTGAAGTTGTTGTTGTACCAAAATGTGATGCTCGGAGTGTTTCTAAATTTTTAAATAAAAATATTTTTACAAGATATGGAATGGCGAGAGTAATTATTACTGATGGAGGATCCCATTTAGGAATAAGAGAATCGAGAAATTGATTCAAAAATATTATATTATACATAGATTCTCTACTTCTTATCATCCCAGACCAGCGGTCTAGCAGAGATATCAAATCATGAAATAAAATGAATTTTAGAAATAGCTGTAAAACCTTATAAATTGGGTTAGTCTGTTAGATTAGATACTGCATTATGGGCATACAGAACTGCTTTTAAGACTCATATAGATATGTCCCCATATAGACTTATTTTTGAAAAAAACATGCCACTTACCAGTAAAATTGGAGCATAAAGCATTTTGGGCTATTAAAGAATTTAATTTTAATCTAAAATATTCTGCTGAGAGAAGATTATTGCAACTCAATGAACTTGAGGAGATTAGAAATGAAGTATATGATAATGCAAAAATCTATAAAGAGAAAATGAAAATATGGCATGATCGGAAGATTATTAAAAATAAGTTTGAAGCTAGACAAAAAGTTTTTTTATATTATATAAGGTTGAGGATTCTTTCACAGAAAACTGAAATCCAGATGGTTAGGATCATTTAAAGTGATTAAAGTCTATTATTACGGAACTATTATTATTAAAGATCCTAAAACTGGAAAGATATTTAAAGTTAATTGACATCGATTGAAACCTTATTATGAAGGGCACATACTATAATTTAAAGAAATTTTGATGTTAAGTCATCTTGATTAAATAATGGTACGTCGGGCTGACGACGTTAAACTAAGCGCTTTGTGGGAGGCAACCCATATATAAAACTATATATATCTATATATTGCTATTTTGTTTAATAAGTGTTGTTTAGGAAATAATAATATTTTTGAGTCCTACATAATTTTATATATCATAAATTAAGGCAAATATTGGTATTGGAGGAAAAAATTGGAATCAAATTGAACAAAAAAATAAAAGACGCGATTTTGGCCTCTAGCGCCCACGACGCCCGGCTATATAGACCATAGTGTCGACAACGCCATCGGGAGCGCCGAAGGCATCCCGAGCAGTTTTGCGGAATTGCTGGTGCTTCAATTAGAATGCGGCGGACTTTAGCGGAATTACGCTCTTAAATAACCGCCGAGAGGTGTTTTTAAAGGCCTTAAAACTGCCTTGAACTACCATAAACTTCCAGATTTCAAATTCCATGGCTTCCAATTCTAGAAATATTTTGAGGTATGGAGTTTTCAATAGAAGAAAGTTTATTAATTTTGACGTGTAGAGATTATACGACAATGTTATCACGAAGAAGAGACTTATCAAGGAAAGTGGCTTTGTCTATCATGGATTGAGTAATCCAAGTTCACAGATTGAGAAAATCATTATACAAAAGCTGTTGTAGTTGTTGTAACAGTAGTATAGGAATTCTATGCTAACTTACATGGAATTACCCAAGGAGTCATCTTCGTTTGAGGTAAGGCTGTACCATTTGCTCCGGCTCAAATTAAGGATTTGTATATGATAGAAAACGTCCCAATTTGTCATTATACAAATTTTATCTCAACGAGAGATATGATGCAAGATGTATATAACTTTCTGACGGATGAAAATGATAATTGGGGAATCAGAGATGAGGGATACATTAATTTTTTTGCTTCACTGCTTAATCCAATATCAAAACAATGTTATTTCTTCATATCTGCAAAATTACTCCCTACCATGAAGATTAGTAGAGTTACAAGAGAAAGTGTCATTTTAAATTATTACATTCAAATGGAAAAGCCCATTGATGTGGGATCGCTTATTTTCAAATCTATTATGGGTATTATTATGAATGGGCGAATATACGGACTGAGGCATCCTTCCACAATTTTCTTACTTTGCAGTCAATCTTAAGTGTCATATGAAAGTTGGGAGAAAGTATTATTACTCTAGGAGCCCATGATTCCTATTGATGAAAATTATATTGGGAATGAGAACGAAGCTTTAGATATTATCTTGGATCATTCATCACATGCTTCAACTCCATTAATGTCACAAAACGTTGGAAGTTTAATAACTTTGGAGAAGAAAATTAAGAAAATAGAAAGAGAACTTCAGAGTATTATGAATGCAATAAGAAATCTTACTTACCTTTTTTATCACCTAGATTGGAGGATGAAGGAGAACTTTGATCATACTGGAACAATTGAAGCATGATTAGTGCAGATGTTCAAGAAAAATGGATGGATCCATGAAAATTTGACTGATCAATTCCCGTACCAACTCTTCTACAATTTGTACGTCTACTACCAGCCTATGAGAGATATTAAAGGAGGAGAAAGTACTGAAGATGAAGCAGAATAATTGAAGAAATTGGACTCTCTACTAGTTTAAAGTAATTATGTTTTTCAATGTGATTGTGTAGATTTGATTTACGTTACTTTACTTTACTCACTTTGCTTTAGAACTCTATTAATTTTGATTGTGTGTATAGTTTTGTGTCAGCGCTCTAGTTTTATGGCTTGATTTTGACGCTGAATTATAATTTAGATTGCTTTATGTATGTGAAAGTGTGATTAGAAAAATGTATTTGTAAAAAGTGTATTTTCATATATATAAATTTTAGTTTGGTGTTGTTTGTGAAAATGTTTGTTTGTGAATTATTTTAAGATGAAAATTAATGTTCAAAAAGACTAAATAGACTTTGGAGTGAATTGAAAGAAATTTGAAAATTGTGAAAATCAAAAAATTGAATTTTTGGCTACTAGCGCCGATGGCGCCCGGCATGGGGGCTGACAACGCCCTCGACTCGAAAACCTCCCAAACCCCTTAAAAATTCACGATTTGCACAATAAAACACCCTTTTTATCCTTTTAGTGACCTTCAATCTCCGGTATTTGCACCTAGGGCTCACTATTGCTTGGATTTGAGGCAATTTTAAGGCAAAGGAAGTTCATATTTCATCTTCTCTAGGTAAGAGCTACACTTTGAACTCAAAATTTTTTATTTTTACCAAAGATTTATGTTACATTGCCGAGATCCGAAATTTTGAAATTTTTTTGAAGAATTTTATGAAAATCCTTTGGTGAAGAACTCTTACTTTGTAGATTTAAGTTTAAAACATTCCACATTGTGATTTTCAGACTTTTTGGGAATTTATTTGAATTTTATCAAATTTTCATAGATTACCATGGCACCGGGAATGAGCAAGGGAAAGAGAAAGGTGGATTTTGATGATCAAAAGTTTTTCAATTACAAGGCCAACATTTGTTTCAATAGTTTACTTACAACTAAAAAAGTGATTCTGGATTGAGGATTTAAAAATATGGGCGGAGAAGTTGAAAGATTAATCAATGCTCAGCAGTGGGAGAAATTTTGTTACTTTATTGCAGAGGCTATTATTGGTGTAGTGGAGTTCTATGCGAATTTTAAGGAGACTTTTGAAGACTATGTGTTTGTTCGTGGGAAATTAGTGGAATTTAATCCAAGGAAAATAAATGAGTTTTATCAGTTAGAAGATGTGTATAGTTGTCAGTACAAATCATTTTCTGCTACGAATGAGGCCTTAAATAAAGTTATTTCTTTTCTTACTGATGGAAGAGAAGCTTGGAAGGTGAAGAATGGTGTTAAGGTAAACTTTCCTCTTTCTATGTTAAATGTAGTATCTAAGGCATGACATAACTTTATTTTTGGGAGAATGATACCAACAAATCATCATAGTGAGGTTACAAAGGATAGAGCCATCTTGAACTTTTGTATCCAACAAATGAGAAGGATAGGTGTAGGCTCTATTGTTTATTGAAACACTTTTTCTATTGCTTTGGGAGAGATCATTGGTGGTTTGGCACACCCTGCCCTGATCTTCACACTATGTGAATAGGCAGGAGTTGATTTTAGAATGGATGAGGAGAGGATTGAAACTCTAAAACCTATTGGGCCTATAAATATTAAGACTTATGAATCTCATGTTGGATGGAGATCTGGAAGTAGGACCAGAGATATTCCTTCTACTTCAAGTACCACTACTTCTAGTACTCCTAATCTTCATGAACTTATGGAGTAGATGATGATCCAACTAGGAGATATCTTGAGAATGGAAGTAGAATAGAAAATATGGAGGTCAGGAATGCACACAATGATGATTTGACCAGATAGAAGTTCGAATATGATGCTGCTTATGATGATGCGATGATCAGATACATGAGGGGTGATCACTCTGTTCAGTTTCATACTCACTCTGTGTTTACCCCATATCAACAACAAAATTTGGATGTGGAAGAAGAAGAAGATGATGATGATTGGTGATGTTTTAGTTAGATTTTTGTTTAGTTTATGTTTGGTTGTACTTTATTGTTGAGACTATTTGTTTTAGATTGTGACACTTTATTTTAAATATTATGTTATGTTGTAAGCAATAAATTTGTGAAACTATTTTTACATTGGAAATCATTTTAGTACTGTTGTTAGCTTTTACTATTTTGTTGAATGTATATGTAGTTAACTATTTCTCAGCAATTTTTTATGTATTATGTGTTATTTAATGTTTTAAGTATTGTAGCTTTTCATATTAGCACATGCAATATTTCAGAGTTAAATTTCAATATCAGAGTTAAATTTCAATATCAGATCCTTCAACAAGTAAGTCTTTACTTTATGTATTAAATGTTTTATTTCACCCTTTATTNGTAAAAATTTTCAATAATAAAGGTTAATTTTAGAGAGTAAGATATTTAGTATGAGAGAATAAGGCTATGGTTTTCTATTGTAAGCAAAGGAATTTGTATTTTTAAAGTATTAAAAATCTTAGAGATTCATGTAAGAAGAAAAGTATAAAACTTTATGAAAAATCTTTAAAGCTAGTATAAATTTATAAAGTGAAGGAATGTGAAAAGTTTTTAACTTTAAGAAGAAGATAGTGAAGTTCAAAATCATTAAAGACTATCCAAATATAGTAATCCTCACATATAAAAAAAAAGAGAGAAAAGAAAAGAAAAGAAAACAGATTGAAAATGATCTTGAAAAAGAAAAGAAAAAGAAAAGAAAAAAAGAAAAGAAAAAAGAAAGAAAATAAAAAGATGTGAGGATAAGCTTGAGGAGATGCCTAATTAAAAATTGGCTTCACTTGAATCAACTTAAAGAAGAAGGCTTTGCTACATTTTCTAAACTTATATTTCAGTATTAACATATTTACCAGTAAAGTTGCATAAAGTTCTTTTTCATATGAATATTCTAAGCAGCTTTAATATGAATAATTTATAATTTTCCTTGAAAAGAGTAGAGAATCAAAATCTTAGACTCAACTGCTAGATATTCTTATACCTTTAGTATTAACTGGAGTTATTTTACATTTTTCTTAAGTTATGATATTGAATTTAATGGACCAAAATATGGAAATATAGAAGTTAAAATCTTTGTCATGAGTCATATTTTTATGTAGTAAAGGAGTAACTTGGGGGCGTGTAACATTTAAGTTTGGGGGATTTTGATACAAAAAAATATATGCACTTTTAGACCCATATTTTATACTCATTTTTGATGATATTGCACTTTAAAGGAAGGAATTTTTCATGTTTTATTACAGGTTGTTGATTTTTAGGACTTGAAGCAAAAAGTAAGCAAAAAGGATGGAATTTAGAGTCAAAATGTAATTTTTGAAGAATTGTTCAGCGTCGACAGGCCCAGACTGGGCGCCAACGACGCCATTTAATAGAGAAAATGGATTTAATTAATTGACTAGCGCCAGTGTTGGTGCAGACCCTATTTCTATAAGATTCGACAAATTTGGACAATTTTTGAAGAGTTTTTAGATGCACTTATTGAAAAACCGGGCTCTATTTAGAACCAAAATTGATCAGAAAAGGACCTCTTTGCACTCCTCCGCTCACTCTTCGCCCCCTTTGACCTTCATTCGCGCCACTTCACACTCTTCAACCGATTTCTACGCCATTCCGCACCATTAATCAGTTATTTTCTTTATAGTTTTGAGTTTTTGTGGTGAGTTTAAGTGTGAATTCTTCTCTAAGAGTGTTTGAGAAGGAGAGAAGTGAGATTTCTTTCTTCCTACATTTCCTAAGAGAGTCTACAAGGGATTTGCTTTGAGAAAGAGTTTCAGATAAATGTTGTTTGTTTATTATTGTTGTATGAACTTTCTTTTATATATGAAGTTAGTGTTTTGTTGTATCTTTCTCATGAAGTCTGTGTAGTTTCCTTTATCTTTCTCCCTACTTTGAGATATGGTGAAATGAAGAGATAATTTGGATGTGCCAATTTTAAAATATAAAATAAATTGTGATGATTTTTTCACTCCATTCCTAATTTACTTTTCAATCTGGCCAATTGAATTGTTAAAATATGTTGTGAAACATATGATCTGGGAAACAGAGTATGAGTTCTACAATAGAGTGAGAATCACATTTAAGTCCATGAAGGAGTATTTCGTTCATGGAATTAAGTGCAAATAAATAAGGAAATACATTATTGGGTATAAAATTGGATATTTTTGGGGTGACAGACTAAAATCCCCAATTTGATCTTATTGTTTAAGAGCTAATACAAGAGTTAGCCTTCAAGGAAAGGGAAGTGGGAGCTCTGGAGTGGGAGCCAATTTCCTCATAGCCTAGCCATGGATTTAGGGTCAAAACCTAAGATTAGCCAATGATTTTTTATAACATTGAATCAGGGTAGAGAATTAAAATTGCTCATATTTGGCACAATAGAAATTTAAACCAATTATTTCATCTCATTTCACCAAAAAGCTCATTGTAGTGGGAAAGATGCTTTTTCATATTAGAAAACTTCATCACATAAACATAGTTTAGAAGTTACTATTTTGAACTTTGCATTTAAATTTTGCCAGTAATTAATAATTTAGTTTTGATAGTATCTTAAACATTCGAAATTAGTGACATTAATTTTGTTTGATTTCTATGAATTTCCTAGTTAATTTATCATTTCAAATTTAAACCTTCCTCGTGGGATCAATATTTGAGACTTAAATAGAAAGTCTTATATTACTTAATAATGATACATATACTTGTGTAGAATCCCAATATTAAGTGCTTAACATTCTTATTCATAAAATGTTGCATCAAGTTTTTGGCATCATTTGTAAAGCGAAGTCAACTTTATAAATTTTACACAACTATATTTCCAAGATCAGATCGATCTTGGGGTCTTAAAAGAAAACCCTATATTACTTGAAACCATAATTATACTTGTGTAAAACCCCTAGTGTATGAAATATAAATCAAATTCTTAACTCTATAAAATATTAGTTTGCACGCTAACCGCTTAAATATAAATTGGGTCATGTTTTTGTCCATCTTTCAGAGCTTAAAAATCTATGTAGTTGCGGGTCGGGTCAGTAGTCTTCATGAGAAATGGAAAGATTCCTTGATCTCTAAACTTTTTCACTCATCTATTTATGGTGAAACTACATAAGGATGAGTTTGTATTGTTCTCCTCTTACTTAGTGAAGATGGTGGGTCATGGAAAGAGTAATAATATTTGGGATTTTCTTTAAAAGGTGGTTGATCCCATTCATTGCTACAAGGTTTATCAAGTATAAGCATTGGGTGCCTCCTCTATTGAATGTGGAGACAGTGTGTTTCCACAGTTTGAGGGAGTTGAGCTTGAGATTACTAAGTTCATCAATTATAACATTCTTTGTATCTTCTTTTCTCTTAAATTATCCTTTTTTCTTAGTCGCTTACTTTTCGTGGGTAGGTCTCTCAATTTATTTTTATGATTTACTTGGTTTTTTTACTATTTTAGCGCAAATGGAGGCTAGGCCATCTTGTGTACAGGAAGGAGGTGAGTCATGTTGTATTGAGAGAGAGGGTTGCTAAAACTCTTCTCCTTAATTCATTTTAGTGATAAAAAAATGCCCAGTTGATGAGTACTGGTACACTTAAAACACTTCTTCTGCATGGATGAATTTGAGTGAGGATAAGGTTGAAGTCTTCTTAGCATTATGTATCATGGAAAAGCAAAATATTAGGAGGGGGGGGGGTTCATGCCTTTTTGCTTTCTGATAACACAACTTACGTGCTCATGTCAGCTGACGATGAGCTTAGTGTTGTTCTAATTTTGTGAGGTAAAACATTTCATCAGAGTTAAAAAGAATTAGCTTACAAAAGAGTGCACAATCCTGCCACCTATGAACTCCTCTACCTTCTCAATAGAAAAGAAACAAAGGGATTATATAGAGCTCTCTCAAGATAATGACCAAAGGAAAATATGTTGAGATTTTCATACCTATTTACACTATTTTTTATGATATTGCACTTTAAAGAAGGGTATTTTTGATGTTTTATTGCATGTATGATGAATTATGGTCATTGGAGCAAAAAGATGCAAAAATGGTGCAATTTGGAGCAAAAGCGAGCAAGAAATGAAATTTTGCCCTGTCACCTTTCGATAAGTCTTTCAATGCTTAATCTCTTCAATTCTTACATATTTTTGAATGAGATTACACTTTAAAGGAAGGTTGTTTTCATGTTTATTTTGTAGGGCTATCTGTTAGGAACGCAACGCAACTGAAATGAGGCGAAACAGAGTTTCATGTTTATTTTGTAGGGCTATCTGTTAGGAACACAACACAACTGAAATGGGGCGAAACAGAGCTCAAACGGTGGAGTTGCGTAGTCTGCTCGCCGACAGCGCCCAAAACGACACTGACGGCGCCCAAAACGACACCGAAGGTGAGATTTACCCGAGAAGACCAAAAAATGACAGAAAAGCTCACCGACAGCGCCCTACAGCCCACCGACGGCCCCACGAGCCCGTCAACGGTGCCCATGATGACTATGGACCGACTTTTGGCGGTTATGGGTCAAAATTCAATGTATTTGGACGCTTTTTGAGAGGAATCTTATGGAAACTCTTCAAAATTCATCCCTACACTTTAAAAAATGAATCTAGGTTAGAAAAAGGGGTTTTTTGTGAGAGGAATGTTAGGAAAAGTGTGGAGAAAGTTTAGGATTTTTAGAATAGGAGTGGAAATGTAGATTTCTAACTTTTTGGAGAGATTAGAGAGGAGATTTTGAGAGAATTTATAAGAAGATGTTCTAGCATTGCATGGATTGGCGAGAGACTTTGTGGGAGAGATATTCGTCTTTCTTTCAAAGGGGAGAAGCTAAGTATTGTGTTCTTGATTATCTTTTGATTTTTCTAAACACTTATCTAGTGGATTTACTTTGGTTAAATGAAGTTTCCATTGTGTTTTCTTCGTACTTTGTGATGGGCTTCTCTTACTCTCTTCTTGTTTGAAAATCATGGTATGAGAAGATTATACCGTTGTTTTCATTTTAATTTTCTTTTGTAATGAGTAGAATTCATTTTTAGGATTTTGTGATGCATGTTAGAAGCGAATTTAATTATCAAAGTGGTGGTTTTTACTTGCACTTTATTTAAATTACAATAAAGGCCTGTTGTAGTGTTAAAATTCATTGTAATTGCATTAAGACCCGAGAGGGCTGTGTAATTCTCAACAAAGTAGAACCACATTCAGAGTCCATGGATGGTTAAGTTCATGGGAGTTGAATGCAAATAAAAAGGGAAATATACTTTGATGGGCGTAGAATTCGAGATTTTAGGGTGACAGACTAAAATTCCCAATTCGGTCCTATTATTTTAGTACTGAAGCAGAGATATTAGCTCTCAGGCGAGAGGAACGTGGGAGCTCCGAAGTGAGAGCCGGTATCCTCTCAGCCTAACCACATATTTAGTAAACATGCATAGGATTAGTCAATGTTCCTTATGCCTGGACCAAAGGGTAAAGGATAGGATTGCTCCTATTTGACACATACAATATTTAATGCATCTCATTCCTTTACATTATCCAATTCATTACATAAGAATATTTGTTTTTAATATCTCAAAATTCTCCAAACCAATTCATCCAAAAAGGGTTATCTTTAGAATTAATATTTGCATTTAGTTGTAGTTATTATTTTTACATTCAACACTTGCATTTAGGAGTAGTTGCTAGATAAAACATCATTTTAATCGATATTCCAAACTAATGACTAATTGTAGTAGACTAGGATTTGACTAAGGACCTCTTACCTCGCTTCCCTCTGGGATCGATAAACGGGACTCCACTAGAGCCTTGTATTACTTGAGCGATACATATACTTGCGTTTGAAATTGTGAATTTACAAAATCATTATAAATATATAAATCTGGGTTCATAAATTCTTTCATATTAAAATTTGCATCAAGTTTTTGGCGTCATTGCTGGGGATTTAAATCTTCAAGTAGTGGTGTCAAATTCTAGTATTTTTAAGCATATATAAAGTCGCTGTCACGTTTTTGACGCCGTTGCCGGGGAAGTTTCGGTAAGAACTTTAGGAGAATTTTAGTTGAAGTAATTAGGCTTAGAATTGGAAAACTGTAGTATTTTAAAACTTGTTTTGTGTGAAAAGTGTTTTTAAATGAAAAAGTGTTGAAAAAAAAATTATTTTTATGAAAAATAAGGTGTTTGTGAAAATGTTTTGTTGTGTTGAATATATTTCATATGTTATTTTTTTAATTACTAATGTATTGTTTGTTGTGTTGCATATGCAAAACAAAGGATCTGCAAGACTTATGCCTTATGATCCCGAGTTTGAAAAAAAGAAAAAAATAAAAATACAAAGAGGACTCAAAAAACTGGAAATGGAAATGGAAAACTTTCAAAATAATAACTTGGAAAATCATAGGGATTACATAAATCCTATCGTAGATGAAATTCACTCAAGTATACAAAACCCTATCGTAGAAGCCGACTCGTTTAAAATAAATCCTGAAATTATCCAACTGGTGCAGAACAATCAGTTTGGGGGAACTCCTTTGGAGGATCCCTATTTACAATTATCACAATTTTATAGAACTTTGTGCTATATTTCTTTATAACGGTATGTCAGACAATGCTGTCACACTAAGGCTTTTTCATTTCTCACTAAGGGATAAGACTAAAATGTGGTTATACTCATTAGCACCTGGCTCTATTAAAAATTTGGAGGATTTAACTCAGAAATTCCTAACTAAGTATTTTCCACCTTCAAGGACTACTAAACTTAGAAAAGATATTATCTCATTTTGTCAGTATGAAGGGGAATCAATATATGAAGCCTGAGAAAGATTTAAGGAACTCCTAAAAAAGTGTCCACATCATGCTCTGCCTGATTGGTTAATCATTCAAACTTTTTATAATGGGTTAGTAGAAACCCTTAGGTTTATATTTGATGCTGCTGCTGGTAGATCATTAATGTCAAAACCATTTGATGAAGCATATGCGTTAATTGAAAATATGGCTGCAAACAAATTTTAATGGCCCTCTACAAGGGTAAATCCTAAAAAATTAGCCAGTGTTCATGATTCAGATGTGATTACAATTCTTGCATCTCAAGTTGCTGCAATATCAAATTGGACCAATTTGGAATGAACCAGCCTCAACTCACTCCAGTAAGTGAGGAAAGTTCATTAGGGAATATGATTGATTCTAGTTATCATACGAAACTTTAAATACCATAAACAACCCGTACTCTACTTTTTACAACCCAGGTTGGGAGAACCATCCTAATTTTAACTGGAATCATACTACTGACGGTGGAAACAAAAGTGGGAAAAAAATCATGCAAATCCTAATGGAAGTTTGAATAATCAGGGGAACACAAACTATAAACCTTCATATCCACCGAACTCTAACAATGATCAACAAATTGAGAATGAGAAGATATCTATGGAAGAAATGGTATTGTAAATGAGAAATGACCGCGAATTTATATATGCTTAAAAATATAAGTATTTAATTCTGCTGCTAAAAGATTTAATTCCTCAGCAACTGTACCAAAACTCAATAACAGTTATAGATTCAATAAATATGGACTTAATAAATATTCAATAATTATAAAGTCACACTTATCAACACAAGTATATGTATCGCTCAAGTAATATAGGGCTCTAATGGAGTCCTAGACATCGATCCAATAAGAAGTAAGATTAGAACTACAAACTAAGATTTTAGAAAAGCAATACTTTAATCACAATAATGAAATTCAATTTGCTTATCTGTCACAATAGACAATTGAAATAAATATGTAATTTTAATAACTATTAAATAACTAATTATACTAATGATTAGTTAAATGTGATATTCAATATATAAGAAAGCATCCTTCTCCTTGTCAAGAAATTATAGTGAATTCCAATGTGATATTCAATATATAAGAAAGCATCATTCTCCTTGTCAAGAAATTATAGTGAATGGACAATTAAAATAA
Source organism: Phalaenopsis hybrid cultivar (assembly GCA_002079205.1). Lineage (NCBI taxonomy): Eukaryota > Viridiplantae > Streptophyta > Magnoliopsida > Asparagales > Orchidaceae > Phalaenopsis > Phalaenopsis hybrid cultivar. The sequence continues at coordinate 123,108 of JXCR01148438.1, forward strand.
ATATGTAATTTTAATAACTATTAAATAACTAATGATACTAATGAGGGTTTAAATGTGTTATTCAATAATACACTGAAAACATCATTCTCTTTGTCAAGAAATTATAGTGAATTGATAAAGTGAATCAGTTCAATTTATGCTCCTTGTCAAGAAATTATAGTGAATGGATAAAATGAATTAGTTCAATTTATATTGTGCCTTCCTTGTGAAGAAATTATAGTGAATGAATAAAATGAATTAATTCAAATTATATTGTGCCAAATAGGAGCATACATATTCCTTACCCTTTGGTCCAGGCATAAAGAACATTGACTAAGCCTACGCTTGTTTGCTGAATCTGCGGCTAGGCTGGGAGGATACCGACTCTCTCTTTGGAGCTCCCACGTTCCCCTCGCCTGAGGGCTAACTTCTACACTTCAGCACCCAAACCTTTAAAATCTCATATTCTACGCCCGATAATATTATTTCCCTATTTATTTGCACCCAACTTCCAAGGGCTTTGACCTTTTAATCTTGGATGTAATCTTCACTTTAGTTGTAAAACTCAACATATTTTAACAAATCAATTCAATCACCAAGTTTACGCCTGATAATTTTATTTCCCTATTTATTTGCACCCAACTTTCAAGGACTTTGACCTCCCGATCTTGGATGTAATTTTTACATTAGTTGTAAAACTCAACATATTTTAACAAATTAATTGGCCAGATTGAAAGTAAATTAAGATCGAAGTGNCTTTACAGCACACAAAATTCCTCTTCGAAGCAGCAGGGAGGAAGAAATCTCTTATTTTCCCTCCACTCTTACAATCTCTCGAAGAATTCCTCACAATTTTTACACTCTAGCAAACACTAATGGAACCTTTCTAACCTCCAGGAACTCTAGAGTCTTTTGGCTCCTCTCTATTTTTGGCCAAAATCTTTTTTTAAAGTTGTGGATAAGTTTTCCCAAGAGTTGCCTAAGCATACCTTCAAAATTTGTCCTTATCCACAACCTGATTGGTCGTAATCGCCGAGCTCGTCGTCGGCGGACCTTCTTAATGAATTAATTCTAGAGTTTCGGGAAAATCTCGCCGTCAGCGCCCTAGTTCATTTCATCACATTTTGTTCCTTTTCGCTCCAAATTCGCTCTTTTTTGTATCTTTTTGCTCCAATGACCCTAATTCATCATTCCTGCAACAAAACATCAAAAATACCTTTCTTTAAAGTGCAGTATCATTAAAAACAGTATAAAATAGGTATAAAAATCTCAACATACTTTCCAATGGTCAAATCCCCCAAACTTAACTATTACTTGTCCTCAAGTAATTTTTGTACTATATAAAAGTTATGATCTATTGTAGTAAAGTTTTAATTCAGAAACACTATAAGTTTGATTTAAAAAAATATCGTAGTGAGATTTTCAGAAAAAATCCAAGTAATTGAATTAACTCTGCAGTCACAAGATTATCTAGTCATCAAGTTTAAGAGTTCTAGTTTTCTATTCATTTCAAGAATAACTATATGTTGAAATATCAAGTCACTTAGAATATTCAAATGAAAGGAACTTCATGAGAAATCTACTAGTAAAATATCTACTCAACATTACATTAAAAATACTACTCAACATCTATTAAACTACACATGCAAATTTAACTATAACACTAACTTTATAATAGAAATTAAAAATTATCCAAGTATAACATAATAATAAAAATGAAAGTCCAAATACGCACAAACATTAATTTTTATTACAAAAGATCATAGAAATAAAAGTACAAGTACAAGTACATCAATTACATTCAAATATCAAAATTCCAAACTATTTCTTCATCTCCTTGATCAGCAGGTGGATCGGGCTGATACTGAGTATATCGGGGGCACTCAGGAAAAGTAACATCAGGCTCACCTCTGTAGTGTCGGCATAAGCTTTGTAATAAGCTACCTCAAATTTTGAATGCCTCTGAAGGTACTCACTACCATAATCATGTCCATGTTCTAAACCTCTAATCCTTTCATTTATTAATTCTATGCTCTTCAGCTGCAAGGTCAACTCATTCATCAAGTTAGTCAGAGTAGGGGAACTAGAAGGTGGAAGGTCATAACTTGTAAAGGAAACATCTCTACTAGTAGAAGGTTCTTCACTTCTACTTCCAGTTCTCCATTTCTCATGGGATTCAAAGTCTTCAAATTAGCTTTACTAATGGGTTTCATAGGATAAACCCATTCTTCATCTCCACTTTTCACTCCAGAATAGCTTACTAATGGGTTTCATAGGATAAACCCATTCTTCGTCTCCACTTTCCACTCTAGAAAGTTTGCAAATTGTCTTACTAATGGGATACTCCCAATTCTCCATTTTTCATGGGATTCATATGTCTTCAAATTAGCTTTACTAATGGGTTTCATAGGGTCAAGTTCTCCATTTCTCATGGGATTCATAAGTTCTTAAATTGGCCTTACTAATGGGTTTCATAGGGTAAGCCCATCATTCATCTCCAAATTCTACTCCAGAAAGTTTACAAATTGTATAAATAAGTTCAGGATGTCCTATAGGAAGTTAGCAAAGTGCATAAATGAGGTCAGAATGTCCTAGACCTCCACTTGTTTCACTCCTTGCCATAGTAAATATATTCTTAAAAATAATTCTGCCCACATTTATAGTTCTATTATTCTAAATACAGAAATTCAAAATAGCTCTCTCTAGTTACCTCACTATGGTGATAAGTCGGTAACATAGTAGAGGAAATAAAATAGTGTCACGCGTTAGAGGTGGCATTCAACATGAAAGCAGAAAAATTTACCCGTTCTCGTTGCTTTATCTTCCATGTTCCTTTCCCATAAGTGAGAAAGTTGATCACATCATTCAGGGGGCCTTCCATTTTACTAAAGGATTCATAATGGCACCTGTAAGTGTCTGGGACTTCATAAAAGGTGTTGATGCGGGCAGCAGTAAATTCAACAGGAAATCCCCGCACTTGAACAATTCCATCTTCAGAATAGATTACATTGGCGTAGAACTCCATCACAACATTTGCATCAGCTTTATTGGTGGTGTAACAAAAGTTTTCCCACCTCTGCTCGGCAACTTGTCAATTTCTCCACCAGGACTCTCAAAAACTCGATCTTGTATACACTTCTTTCCCTTAAAGACTGAAGTAAATCTTGTTTGAGCCATCACATTGACGAAACGAGACTCATCGAACTCAATTTGTCTCTTTTGTCGTGGAGCTATTTCAATCTAATCAAATTATAGAAAAATTCTTAAATATACTTCAAATATTCAAAGAATGGCTTCCAATAGTAATTCTAAGAGTTCAGCACTAAGATCCATGAATTTCTTCCCAATATTTTCTACACATTCTAAAAATTTTTGAATCTCGTAAATGTAGAAGAAATCCATGGTGAAAATCAAATATTTTTATTTTGGAGTGAAGCTCTTACCTAGAGATGATCAAATCCGGTGTAAAAAAGCCTTGAAATGGCCTCCCAATCCAAGATCTCTCAAGCCCTAGGTCGAAAATTGCATTTTTAGGAGGAAGGGGATACGGTTGACCGGTCAAAATTATGGTTAAAGATGTTTTTTTGCAATCTCATCGTTGGCGTGTTCGATGGCGCCATCGGCGCACTCTATTGAATTTTGAACCCGAGTCTTGGGAAAAATCCACCATCTGCGGCGTCGGGGGCGCCGTCTGTGGCATCGAGAGCATCGTCGGTGGGCTTTATTGACTTTGGTTCAATTCCCAGATTTTTGCAATTTCGATCAATTTCAAGCCTTAACGACATCTATTTAATAATTATATACATAACTTTAAGTGAATAAATGATGTACTTATCACAAATAATCTTTCACAACACGAAACATCACTTTTATATATAAATTCCAAGGGGTACAATATACGTTACATAACACACCTAAGTCTGGTATTTTTTCAACCTCAACATATTAATTCAGCGTCGCAATCCAAGCCACAACACTCAAAACGCTGAAAACAAAACATCCTATGCTTAGTCTCAACTATACGGAGATCTAAAAGAATAACTCTAAAGCAAAGCAAATACAAAGTTCAAATCAAATTACATAGATAGACAGACAGGTAGTAATATAATCACTATTCATCAGACTCAGTACTAGATTCTCCTCTGAGATCACCCATTGATTACACATGAACGAAGAGGTTGTAGAAGGGTCAGAATGGAAATTCTTCAGTGGAATCCTCTTCTACAATTTCATCTTTCTCATGAGCCGTATTAAACTATCTTCTAAGTGTCCAGAGTGATCAAAATGTTCTTTCATCCTCTAGTCTAGATAATTGAAGAAATCGAAGATATTATTAACTACATTCATGATATTTGGTACCTCCTTCTCCAATTTCTTGATTCTGCGCAGGATCACCAGAGTCTTATCAGGAATTAAGGGTTGAACTGACAGTGATGTCTGAGATGATTGAGCTACTATAATGGCCATGTCAATTTTCATCTTCAAAAGCTGGGAATCTCTTAGTTAGGTCCAAAGGCTTCCAAGGTAGAAGTACCTTTTCCCAATTTTTGTAGGACACTTGGAACTAACTACAAAGTGAGAAAATTGTTGAAGGGTGTCAAAGCCCATAAGTTGATCCATGAACCATCAGGCCCAGAACTGACTTCACAATTATTGATCCAATATCAATCGACAGTCCCCTTTGGATGTAGTAATTCAAAATAGCACTTTCCTTAGAAGGTTTACCAATCTTCATAGTCGGTAACAGTTTTGCAGAAATGAAAAAGTACCAATATTTTGAAATAAGATTTATAAGTGTCGTAGAAAAACTAACGTACCCGTTTTCCACATTTCCCAGTCGTCAGTTTCGTCCATTAAATATTGGTAAATTTCATTCGTCTGGTTTCATGTCGGGATAAAATTGGAATAGTGGCAGACAGGAATGTTCTCTATCATGTATAATTCATTGATCTGTGCAAGAGTGAAAGTGATCCATCTACCTCGCACATAAACAACTCCCTTGTTGATTCCATGCAAATTTGCATAAAATTCCTTTACCACAGGAACAACCATGGCAGCGGTAGTATAACACAACACTTTGCATCTTCACTGCACTATCATCTCTTCAATTGCTGTAGTGGGATTATTCAATCCACGATTTACGAATTCTCTTTCTTTGATCAATCTTTTCTTCGTCGGTACCTTCTTGAAGATTCGCTGCGCTTCCACACTAATAAACTTTTGTCAATTGAAAACTCGTATTCTGGGATTATCAGGGGAATTGGACGCCATAGAAATGAAATTGGTGGATTTTCACTTTGTTTGGGGGAAAATATGAACTAGGAATTGAATTTGGGAGTTTAAAAGGGTAACTCCCGCCCAAAAACCGCCATTCAAACCCAAGAAATCGCCATCTCACCAGTCGCCGTCGGCGGGGTCGAGAGCGCCTCTATATTTATTTTGCTTGGACTCTCGAAAAAACCCGCCGTCAGCAGCGTCGAAGGCGCCGTCGGCTCCCAAGGAAAAAATTGCATAGTTTCACTCTTATCTGAATGCGTTCCAATTTTTCTCTATGGATCCAATTCTTATGATGATTCAAGGGTAAATAAGAGTAGTGGAGCTTAATACTACCACAAACTAATGATAATTTCAAATAAAAACTACTACTATCGCAATAAAAGTAAAGATAACTATGGGTTGCCTCCCATAAAGCGCTTGGTTTAACGTCGTCAGGCCCGACCTATTCAGGTGTGATAAATATGGGTTTCCTCCCATAAAGTGCTTGGTTTAACGTCGTCAGCCCGACCTATTCAGGTGTTAAATTGACCGATCATTAAAACCTCTTTAAAATTTGGTCTTTTACCCTCATAATATGGTTTTAATATATGTCATATTAAGAAACCTCTTTAAAATTTGATCTTTTACCCTCAAAATATGGTTTTAATCTATGTCCATTTACTTTAAATCTATTTCCAGTTTTCTGATCTTCAATCTCAGCAGCTCCGTAAGTATAAACTTGAGTCATAGTAAAGGGTCCTAACCAACAAGACTTCAATTTCCCAAGGAATAACTTCAGCCTAGTGTTGTAAAGCAAAACTTCTTGTCCTGGTTCAAAGTTCTTCTGGTTAATCTTCCAATCATGCCATAAATTTAATTTCTTTTTATAAATTCTGTTGTTATCATAAGACTCATTTCTTAATTCTTCCAATTCATTTAGTTGTAACAATCTCTTCTTACCAGCATCTTTCAAATTATAATTGAATTCTTTAATCGCCCAATATGCTTTATGCTNCAGATAATAGCAGGTTTAAGCTCAAATGAATTAGCAGCTACATCAGGATTTTGAATAGATAAGTGAATCTCATNAAAGCTTTGTATATTGACTCTCCATCAATTTGACAGAACGATGTTATGTCATTTTTAAGTTTAGCAGTTTTGGANTTTAGCAGTTTTGGATAGAGGGAAATATTTGGATAGAAATTTCTGTGAAAGTTCTCCCTAAGTTCTAATAGATCCTGGTGCTAATGAATTTAACCACATCTTAGCCTTATACCTCAGTGAAAAAGGTAAAAGTCTAAGTCTAACAACATTGTTTGAAACTCTGTTATATTTAAAAGTAGCACACAGTTCTAAAAAACTAGCGAGGTGTAAGTTAGGATCTTCATTTGGNGCATAATCTTGTAGTGGTCTACATTGGTATTCATTTTCTATTCCTTGATAGTTCATGTTGTTCTCAATTGTATCAGAATTTCTAGGTTCTCTTCTCAATCTTCTAATCTTTCTAACAGTGCGTTCTAATTCCGAANCCTGTAAGGAGTCATTCCAATAGGAGTTTTACAAGCAGTCCTGTAAGCCCATAATGTGGTATCCAGTCTAGTGGACCAATCTGCTCTACTAGGGTTTACATTTTTTCTAAGTATTTGTTTAATCTCTCTATTAGAAACTTTAGCTAACCCACTGGTTTACGGATGATAGGCAGTAGAGATTATATGAATAATATTAAACTTTTCTGCCTATCTCTGAATGTATTTATTCCTAAAATGGGATCTTCCGTCAGTGATAATCATTCTTGGCATTCCGTATCTATTGAAAATATTTTTCATTAAAAATCTTAAAACACGTTTAGCATCACAATGAGGTAAAGCTTGCGCTTCAATCTACTTATAAATGTAGTCTACTACAATTATTATATATAAGTTCCCAAATGAAGGAATAAATGGTCCCATGAAATCTAATCCCCAAACATCAAAAATCTCAACTTCTAACATGAAATTCAGTTGCATTTCATTTCTTCTAGATATACTGCCTACTGGTTAACATCAATCACAAGTTTTTTATGTATCTATAAACATCTTTAAATATAGTAGGCCAATAAATTCCAGCTTGTAAAATTTTATAAGCTGTTTTATCAATCCTAAAATGTCCTCCAAATTCAGAATCATGACATTTCTGAAGGATCAGCTCAGTTTCTTCATAAGGTACACATCTCCTCATAATCAGATTCTTACATTGTTTATATAAATAAGGCTCATCCCAAAAATATGCTTTCGCTATCATGAGTAAATTTCCTTTGTTGTTGCAGTGTCAGGATAGGTGGCAGAATATCACTCACAAATGAATTTTCTTTGTTGTTGCAGTGTTAGCTTAGGTGGCAAAATATCATTGACAATATAGTTAACAATATCGACATACCATGGTATTTTTCACTCATTAATATTATAAAGTTGTTCATCAGAGAAACTGTCTGTAATTTCATTATTGGTGTCAGATAATTCATAGTTTTCTAATCTTGACAAATTATCAGCAATTTGATTATCAATCCCCTTTCTATCAATAACCACAAGATCAAATTCTTGCATCAAAAGTATCCATTTAATTAACCTTGGTTTGGCATCCTTCTTTTGCATTAGATATTTAATAGTAGAGTGATCAGTGTGCACAACAAATTTAGCTCCAATTAAGTAAGATCTAAATTTATCTAAAGCATACACAATGACTAGTAACTCTTTTTCAGTAACAATATGGTTAATTTGTGCATCATTAAGAGTTTTACTAGCGTAGTATATAACTTTAAAAATCTTTTCATACCTTTGTCCAAGAACAGCTCCAATAGCATAATCACTAACATCACACATCAGTTCAAATGGTTTCTCCCAGTTAGGTGAAATTATAATAGGGGTTGTGATTAATTTTTCCTTTAATAACTCAAAGGCATTTAAACAGCTTTCAGTAAATTCAAATTTCTTGTCCTTTTCTAGAAGTTGGCATAGAGGTTTGGTAATTTTTGAAAAATCTTTGATAAAACGCCTGTAAAAACCAACATGTCTAAGAAAACTCCTAACCTCTCTTACGTTAGTAGGAGGTGTTAGTTTATATATAACTTGAATTTTTACAGGGTCTGTTTCCATACTATCTTCCGAAATTTTATTCCCTAATACAATTCCTCCTGCAACCATAAATTGACATTTCTCCCAATTCAGAACCAAATTAGTTCTTTCACATAACTCTAAAACTTTTTATAGATGATTTAAGCATGCATCAAATGATGTTCCAAATACGGAGAAATCATCCATAAATACTTCCAAACCATCATCAATTAATTTACTAAATATGGACATCATACATCTCTGGAATGTTGCAGGTGCATTACATAATCCAAAAGGCATTCTTCAAAAAGCAAAAGTTCTAAAAGGACTAGTAAATGTTGTCTTTTCTTGATCCTCAAGAGCAATAGGAAATATTTGTGCCCAGCAAGTCAATCTATTATTTGATCTAAAAAGGGTAAAGGGAAGTGATCTTTCTTGGTGGTAGTGTTTAATTTTCTATAATCAATGCAAATACACCACCCAATAACTTGTCTGATAGGTATTAATTCATTATTTTCTTTTGTTTCAACAGTCAATCCTCCTTTCTTAGGAACACAGTGAATTGGACTTACCCACGCACTATCTGAAATAGGATATATAATTCCAATGTCTAACCATTTTAGAATTTCCTTCTTAACTACTTCTTTCATCATAAGATTTAATCTTCATTGTGGATCAACTCTTGGTTTATATTGTTCATCTAATATAATTCTGTACATACAGATTGAAGGACTGATTCCTTTAACATCAGCTAAGGTCCAACCAAAAGCTTTCTTATATCTTTTCAATGTATCTAACAGTCTTTGCTCTTGCAAATCATTTAATTTTGAAGATATAATAACAGGTAGGGTAGATGAGTTTCCTTGAAACACATACTTCAAGTGGTTAGGCAATATTTTAGACTCAAGTTCAGGTGGTTTTATAATTGACGGAAACAGAATCTTATCAGCATTTTCTGTAATATCCAACATCTCAAATTTTTCCTAAACATAATCTAATTCTTCATTTTCTAATTCGTCCAGAATAATTTCATCACTCTCTTCAAATTGTTNCTCTTTAACTCCCTTAGGATATGTAACTGAACGATCTACTAATTGAAGAGTTACAGAAGTAGGTGAGACTTCTCCTAATCCTAATCTTTTGAAAATTGATGCTAATTGATTACAGAAGTAGGTGAGACTTCTCCTAATCCTAGTCTTTTGAAAATTGATAGAGGCATAAGGTCTAAAACTCCCTTAGGATATGTAACTGATCGGTCTGCTAATTGAAGAGTTACAGAAGTAGGTGAGAGCTTAGTCTTTTGAAAATTGATAGAGGCATAAGGTTAATACTGGCTCCCAAATCACATAAAGCGATAATTGAAGAGTTACAGAAGTAGGTGAGACTTCTCCTAATCCTAGTCTTTTGAAAATTGATATAGGCATAAGATTAATGCTGGCTCCCAAATCACATAAAGCTCTTCCATAAAATTTTTCATCGATATGTAAGATTAATGCTGGCTCCCAAATCACATAAAGCTCTTCCATAAAATTTTTCACCGATAGCAAAGAGTTACAGAAGTAGGTGAGACTTCTCCTAATCCTAGTCTTTTGAAAATTGATAGAGGCAGCGCTAACTAACGAGTTACAGAAGTAGGTGAGACTTCTTCTAATCCTAATCTTTTGAAAATTGATAGAGGCATAAGATTAACTGGCTCCTCTAATCTTTTAAAAATTGATAGAGGCATAAGATTAATGCTGGCTCCCAAATCACATAAAGCTGTTTCATAAAATTTTTCATCGATAGGACAATGTATAGTGAAACTACCAGGAACTTTTAATTTTTTAAGAAGCTTTTTCCGAATAATTGCACTACACTCTTCACTAAGTGCAATAGTTTTGTTATCTGTGAACTTCCTTTTCTTATTCAGAATATCTTTCATAAATTTCACATAATTGGCATTTGCTCTAAAGCTTCTATGAAGGGAATCAAAATATCTTTCATAAATTTCACATAATTAGGCATTTGCTCTAAAGCTTCTACGAAGGGAATATCAGTATATCTTTCATAAATTTCACATAATTGGGCATTTGCTCTAAAGCTTCTACGAAGGGAATATTCCCGTTAACTTCTTAAGAATTTCTAAAAATTTAGAAAATTATTTATTCAATTTGTGTTGCTTCAATCTTTGAGGAAACAGCGGTGGATGTTTCTCCACAGTAATCTTCATTGGTGTAAATGGATAATCTAAATCTGGGTACTCTTGATCCTTTTCTTTTTCGGTATCCAATTTCTCTTTTTCAATTTCCGTTTCTTTTCGTGCCCTTGTCTCCAATTCTTTTCCACTTCGTAATTGTATTGCTTTTATCTGTTCTTTTCCTTGATCTTTAGGCACTTCATAATTGTATCGCTTTTATCTATTCTTTTCCTTGATCTTTAGGATTTGGTTCCACAGTATAGAAAAGTTTCAAATGTTCGGTTACTAAGCGCAGTAGCGATATGCCCTAATTGATTTTCAATATTCTTAATAGCAGTTCCTTGATTTTGTAATAGATTTCCTTGAATTTGTAATTGATTTCCTTGATTATGCAATTGTTGACCCATGTTTAATATCAGCTCTTCCATAGACAACTTCTTCTCCTCAATTTGAGTGTTACTGTTAAATCCTGGGGGATAAGAAGGTCTTTAGTTTACATTTCCTTGCTTGGATTAATTTCTTAAGGGGTTCCATGGGTTGTTTGCCCATTTTTGATTTGTAGAAGAATGGTTATTCTAATTAAAATTTGGATGATTCTTCCAACCTGGGTTATAATAGTTCGAATAAGGGTTGTTGGGTCTATTAATAGCATTTAAAGTCTCATATGAAGGTTGAACATCCACAAATTGCCCAGATGAATTCACTTCCATCATAGGAGGTGTTGGAGAATAATTAATCCCATAATGATCTAATTTCTTTGATATTGCAGCAATCTGCGAAGCTAACATA
>JXCR01148439.1:0-20546 GCA_002079205.1 Phalaenopsis hybrid cultivar
TTAAATGGTATGAAGTCAACAACTTAAGCATCAATAAAGATAGAGATGTGTGCCAGAAGATTTGTAGCGGTAGAATGGTTCTTTAACGTCTTAGTGTTGCACATAAATTTAGCACACGATAATAGAAAATTAAGCAGGATAAGTCATCTAGACCTTTTTGAGTGAAAAAACCTGAAAAGAGAAAAAACCGCGGGGCTTAAGCTAATTGAAATAATTCACTATATAATGACGAGTACACAACCCACTCGTCTCCGGAAAGATGAAATTATAAAGTTAATGTACATCGGTATTTCAACAATAATAACACCCTCAATGGGCCACGAAGGTCGTAGTCTGTTATTATGGAGTCAATGGTGGTTGTAACGCCAACTTGTTATAAAAGTCATAGTTTGAAGTCATGTTAGTAGTTGGTCATGTGGGTCATAGATGTTTGTTTCAGGAGCGTCAGTTGGTCATAGAGACTATTGCAAGGAGTTGCATGAGCGTTGAGCTGCATAGGATGTAGTTGGTCACATAGCCCGTAATGGTGAGTTGTTATAATGTTCATAGGCGCAAAGGTCGAAATTGAGAGCTAAAAGAGCTTTGAACCGCGTAGGTCGTAGTTGGTCACATATATCGTAACTGGGAGCTATAATAATGACCGTAGTTGACTACAGAAGCCGGAGTTATGAGTTATGTGAACTGTGAGCTACATAATTCATAAATGGTCACATAGAGTGTAGCGGGGAGCTGAATAAAATATGTAAAGTGCAAGAGTCAAGAATGGGAGTTGCCTGAACTGTGAGCCGTGTAGGCATTAGTTGGTCAGATAGACAATTGCAAGGAACCGTAATAACATTTATAGGTCGCAAAGATCAGAGTTGGGAGTTGTATGAGTTGTGAGTTGCATAGGCCATAGTTGGTCATATATGTCATATCGGGGAGTTGAAATAATGTTTGTAGGCCACAGAGACATGCTTGGGAGCTGATGAGTTGTGAGTCGTGTAAGTCGTAGTTAGTCACATGCGCTATAGTTGGGAGCTGTAAAAACATTCACAAGCTGTACGGGCCGGATTTGGGAACTGCATGAGTTGTGTAACGCCCATAGGCCAAAAATGTCAGAGTTGAGAGTTTCATGAGCTATGATAATGTCTGTAAGCAGCAAAGGCTGAAGCGAAGAGTTGTGTGAACTTTGTGTCACGTAAGACATTGTTGGTCACATAGGTCATAATGAGAAGTTGTAATAATGTCTATTAGCTGCATAGGTTATAATGAGAAGCTATTTGAGTTGTGGACTATGTAGACCATAGTTGTTCATATAGGTCGTAGTGTTGCACTCCAGTGAGAGAGCTTCAGGAGTCTAAACAAAATCATTGTATCCTTAGCATGATGGTTGTAAGCAATTATTATGGGATGCATTGTTACACCATTTTCGATATGCGTCGTTGCACCATATGCAGGGTGCATTCTTGCATAGTATCTCCATATGGTTGTTATACCAACTTTAGGGTGCATCATTCCATAGAATGCTTCATTATCCATGATGTATGTCATGACTCAATAAGGAGCTTCGTTGCAACGAGCAAGGGACAGTCGACAATTGTCAACGCTAACCGGCGAGTGGTGGTTAATAGTGATCGACAATTGCGGCAGTGGAAGGCGTTAGTCGGGTCTTCGATGCAGAGCAACATTGGTATTTAGCTCCTCGTGATCGAGCTCTAACTTCAACTCTTTGTCCCTTTTCATGAATAGAGTGAGGCTCTAATTATGAAGTCTAGGAAAACCTCCCAGCAAAAAAGAAAAGAATCCGAACTTCATCGGATGGCCCAAAGAGATCCTCTTGATCAAACAAAGTTTTGCGGGCAATTGAGTGCATTAACGGTGACAAAATTGAGTAACCTTAGGCTCATTGTATTTGACTCATCGGGGGTATTCGATTTGACTATAAGTTCGTCAAATTTGAAATCAATTTGACCTTCCAATTTGACATCAAAAGTTTCTAAAAATAATTTAAAGGCTTGATTTGACTCAGATTGGGTCAATATTGGTGTCATTGCATTTCTCTCTTCGAGTCGGCCAGTTTAACTATTAGTTTAATAAAGTCAGAGTTTCGAATGATTATTAATTAAAGTTTAAATATTCTTTGCTCAAAAAATTACCTCGAGATTTGTATCACGCCTCAATATTAGTCTCAGATGACGAAAATTTATTGATGGCGTATCAAATAGCATAAACAACTTAAACATCAAAGATGAAACAAATTATTTAAAATCAAAACTTTTGGCTTTGACATCCTCTTAAAATTTGCAAAGCCGTCAAAAGGAAACAAAAAACGGAGTGCATTGGAGTTTAAATTTGAAGATTTTTGAATTCCAATTTAAGTTTTTGATATCAAATCAAAATTTTGTGCCAAACTAGGTTTTTTTTTCCCCAACACTACTTCAGTCTGAACACTATACTTATTTGCATCACTTTAAAATGAAAGTGTTACAAGTTAACATAGATTGGATTGCAAGAAGAACATCTTGCTTTCCACAAGACCAATGACTAATGTTTCTTCTTTCATTATCAGATGAAGCTACATGTTTAAGTTGACGCTTAACCCAACTTCAGTTAACAGTTATACCAGAGAACTGACACAGAGGTCAAAATCCTGAATATGAATTATTTTATTCTAGTCATACATTTTCAGGACAAGATAAAGAAAGGAAATACATTCAATGATTATCTTCTTGAGACTCTGCAAAGGCAATTACAACACTGTTTTCATCCATTATATTAAAAATGGACAGCAAATGTTTTAGCAAAGTTTAGTATCAATATCAATATATTGGTATTCTTACAAAAATATGTCATAAAATCATTCATTAAAGAAGTCGAATGATCATAGCACATCTCACTGAATCCAAAACCTAACAGAGAGCTTTGTTTATATAAATATGTCAATTTTTTACACAACAAACCTTAGCAGACTAAAAAACAAACGTTAAAATCAGACCTGCTACACAAAACACAACATATAAATACAATATCTTAGTAGCTGGAGGAGTCAAACGATCACAAAGCCAAAAACAGACAGCACCGATTGTTAAAACAGAAGAAACTGCAGTGTTTTCCATACCCTTCCTGACTGGCCGACAGCGACCAGAAGATGGCATAGCTCCACTGTATGCTCCTTACACAAGCAGCAAGCTGCTTCCTGAAGGGAATTCCCATCACCTCGTCTGGGCTCTGCATATCTACCACCTTTTCCTGAAAAAGAACGCAGCCCTCCCCACTGGAATAGAGTGCAGAAAACAAAAGAAAACCATCATAAGAATCAAAAGAACCATTATTTATAGTATAGACTGTCCGATCAAAGATGAAACATATGTTTAATAAAAGAATCTATCTACTAACCATTCAAAACGCTCAACCTAACAAAATAGTGGTGCAGGTTGATAATCTGTAACACACTTATACCATAAAACAGAAAACCGAAAGCAGAGGCAGAAATCAAGACTCATATTTTTGGACTAATAAAAAAGTAAGAGAACCATGATTAGAAATATCTAAGTTTCATTATTACTACCACAACTGAGACGCAAAAAATCAGTTTGTTTTTAAAATCAATCATCACAACCATCTTCAAGGAAGCAAATCGAATTTCAAAGTTTTTAGTTCCCGGACAAAGCAACAAGCAAATGCTTCCCAACCTACAGTACATGAAGAGTTCTATCCCTTCCACAGCATCCAGACCCCCCAAAAAAAAAAGAAAAAGGTAATCAACAGGCACTCAAACTCTTCTTTCTTCAATCCAAAAGCTCAACTAATGGATACAAATTGAAAACGAAGGCTAACAAAAGACAATCCGCGACTCCTTAAGCCATTCTAACAAAACGATTCAACTTTTTCTGACTTAAAACTCCATTAAATCAAAATGAAAACTTCAAATAACCCAATCATTTGCTCCTAATTCAAGAGCGGACGGGAATGCAGCAACCACACTCACGAAAGTAAAGTACAAAACGGAAGTAAAACGCTGTCGGAGAGAAATACCATGAACTCTCTCCGTCGCCCTCTCTTTCCCTTCCCTCAGATTTCAATCCACAAATTAGAAGATCTGAGGGGATAAGCAAGTTCTTCTTCTTCAGAGACTTTTGACCTTGAGCCCTTATCAACGCCACCGTGGGACGTAATCCCCTCCGTAAAGAAAATTTATTGCATCTTTTCGGCCAAAAAATATTAAATCAGTACTGAGCACCTAGATTAACCTGCGTGCCCAATGAAATCACGTCACGACATCCGCGCGACGGAGAAAAAAAAAACGGCGGAGTAACACGGAGAATATTCCCTCATGTGTTATTCATGTGTTATTGTCTCCTGAGAATATTTCTGATGTTATAATAACACAATAACACATCAATAACACATGAATAACACATGAATAACACATGAATAACACGGAGGAGAATATTCCCCCGTGTTACTGTGCCGCATTTTTTTCTGTCGGGAATATTCCCTGTGTTATTCGGGTGTTATTGTGTGTTATTCATGTGTTATTGTGTCATGAGAATATTTTTGGTGTTATGATAACACAATAACACATCAATAATATATGAATAACACGCAATAACACATGAATAACACACAATAACACATGAATAACAAAGGAGGGAATATTCCCCGTGTTACTGCGCCGTTTTTTTTTCCATGTCCCGTGGGGTGTCGTGGCGTGATTTTATTGGGTACACACGTTACTTTAACGTGCGTAGTACTGATGTAATATTTTTTCCTTTTTCAGCATTCTCAAATTTTAGAGTGGGCCTTACTCTAATAAAATAAAATAAAATGATCAGTGATTCAGATCAGATATCACACGTAAATTTACGTGTAATATTCGTACGTGATAAGCAATCCTCCATAGTAATGCGAGCAAACGAGTCAACTTGGCTGTCATCTCGTGTTTATTAGGACTGAATTGGATCTGAACCATTATTGGTTCACATTAACTTGGGCATTTAACCCAAAGCTTGTTATTTAGAGATCAAACACTTTCTTTCATCCAATTTTCAAATTTTGGCTCAAGTATCAAATTTGAGTTGTTCTAAGTTTGAATTATTAAAGAGTTAAAGATAAACAAATATTTGTGCATGTGTGAATGTAATCTTATTTGAGTCTATTGATTTAAATAAATAAATAATATTTTTCATGATTTTTTGAATTTTTTTATCAATTATATAAATCATAAATGGAAAATTTTTAATTTTTCATATATTTATTTTGATTTGTATATTTTATTTAATAAAATTTAAAAATTATTATTTTCTAAATAAATCAAGATATAGGAGTCGAACAAGAATCCCACATGAATAGATTAAACAAAATAAATTGATTATTCATGAATTATTTTAAACATAAATTAATTTTGGACATGAAAGTTTTTAAACCAATCAAATGCAATTAAAATTTGAGGTTGCAAAGATATGGTTCATTTAGAACACCGACAAATTTTGAGATAATAAAAATTGGTGAATTTATATACGAACCTTAGGATGGTGAATTTCAAAGTGTTATGTAGATCACGCGCCAATGAATAAAGTGTTGGTTGGATGAGAGGAATAAAAAGTAGGAGAAAATGAGACTCAAGTAATATTAAATCTCTGAGAATTCATACAATAGTCCCCTTTTTCGTGAAAATGAACCTCCTATTTATAAGTCATTGGAAGGGTATAGTAAATTGCATGATATTTCCCTCTTTTAATGGAAAGATTACAGTCATTTATGAATCATTATGCCTTTATATATTTTTAACTAAATAAGCATGTTTTGACCTTGTAATCACTGTTGGCATCATTTCATGTTTGTGACTATATTCAACATCATTTTGTGTTTGTAAACGTATGGTGAGATTTCTTTGAGTTCGTTTGGTTAGGCAAGAGTTGAAAGGCCCACCGAACGATTTACAGTTAACATCTCTGAAGAAATTCAGTGCAATGGCTTACTGTCCTTGGAAATGATTGTTCTGTCCTTGGAAATGATTGCTCCGTCAGAAATAGAGCATGTTACCATAATCTAACAGACAGTCTTTCTTCGATCGATGAGCATGTATAAAAGGAACCCCCTTGGGCAGTTGTTGATTTTTCTAATTCAGGTGTCGATTGAGTAATGGTTGACATGGGCACATGATCTAGTCAAACCTTTGTTCAATCAGCTTGAAGTCTGACCGATTAATATAATGATGAATATTCCCATTTCTGCTTCCTTACTGGTGTGAACTGTTGGATCTCCTCGAGATTGAAGTAATGACATATATTGTGGAGTAGCAAAATATACTACAAAATAACGACACACATTATGGAAGTACTCTATGACAAAGTCTCTTACATACGGAAAATATAATGTTCTAAATACTGTGCAATGACGTACCCCGAACACGGTGTATCAAAGACCTTGTCATAAAAACCTAGGATCGTTGCAAAATGAATTTTTCTGTATACGAATATTGTACTCTAATAAACATTGCAATCCTTTTCCTTGCTGTGAGACAATGATCTATTTTTCATACTTTCCAACTTATAGTTGATCTTTTCAAGTGGGCTAGACCCCACAATTTTTTTCCTTTATAGGGATTTCTCGTGTACAAATTTGTGATCTCATTCTATTTCTTTTTTCAATTGTGTGTGATCGATAGATTTCTCACAACCCTAAGATATTAAATCATTACTCTACCGCCGCAAATTTTTTTCAAGCAACAATTATATACTTTATATGCTTATATATATTTTCTTATTTTAAAAAAATCAACATATTTTCTAAAAACACCAAAATAATATTTAGATACTTTTGAGTATTTTTTAAAATAATTAAACACATTTTAACATATTAAATATAATTTGTTTAAAAAAATATTTAAAAATAAACAAATAATGAAAATATAAATTATAAAGGAAGATTTACAAACATACCACTCAATTTTTATGTATTTTATATCTATCACCTAAACATCAATTTTAAAAATAAAAAAGGTGCGATTTTTGACGTGATAGGAAAGACTTTTAGTGATATAAATATAGAAATAAAGTTTAGGTACNGACATTATAATAGTATTGTACCAATCAAATATATGCTTACACTTTCCACAGGTAATAATTTTTCCAACAGTTTTTTAGGTATTTTGACAAATTATCTGTTGGATTTTGGGCTGTAGATTCCAGAAAATATTTGCGTACGTAAGACGTACGCAGAGCTGCGTACATCAGAAGGTTATTCAAAGGGTATAAAGGGGTTATATCTGTGTTATACTCCCCTTTATCATCCTTGTAACCTACCTATAACCTATCTGTAACATACAAATAAGTTTTGTGCTTCTGTAGTTCCGGTAGTTACAGTTAAGTTAGAGGGATATTACATGAGGGTAAAAGCGGATATAACCCGCCTGTACCTTCTGAATAACCCTCGACATACGCAGCGCTACGTATCTTACGCATGCAAATATTTTCCGTGGAGTTCATGCTCCTTTCTAGTTTTCAATAAATGAATTTAAAGTTGAGTTTTATCCCAAGATATCTAAAATTCAATTACATATCATTTGAAATATTGCTATTTAAAAATCGATTTCATAGGTATTTTTTAAATTATCAGATTCATATATTTTCAATTTTCATGATTAAATTATTAAAAAGTCTATAAAAAATGAAAATATGAACTGAATTTTTATTATGAATTTTGATATTTATGTGATACTTTATTAAATAACAATAATAGATTTTTTTTTGGGGGCAATGTGCCTCTTTGAATCTATCAATTTAATTCTCAAGTAATATGCCGCCAACAACAGTAAGTTTTTATCCACTAAATGAGAATGATTTATCATAATTTTTCGACAAATTTTAGACTTCCTCACATAACCCTGTTTTTTTTCTAGGATATGGGATTTGGGACCCGACAAATGCAGCCACCAAAAGATAATTATTTTATATGTAACATTATTTCAGCTGCTTTGCCCAATTGAATCATTAGCTTATCTCTATTTTACTGCCAAAACTCTTTGAACAAGGAAGCTTTTTTAAGTTATCTCCCCTGCCGCCTACAGATTGGAAAACCTGCCGAAGCTTTTCCGCTTACAGTGGCGGCGCCGCCCTCGACGACGCCGCAGCCTAGGGGATTATCCCCTGCCGGCGAGCAGGTTCGTTTCGGTGATTACCGGCAGGGCCGACTAAAGGGAGTTTACACATTTCCTTCTGCCTACGATGGCCAATATCGTCAAGGGGTGGTGATGGGAGGAGAAAGATGTAATGAGAATTCTCCTCTTGTCGCTAGTTGCGTGGAAACCACTAACGAGAAACAGGTGAGTGTGTAGACAAGGTTACTTCGGTACAGATTAAAATACTTATATTTTTTTTTCAGTTTGTTGAGCTAGTGATAACTAATGTACTGCTTTTATTAGGGTTAATTTGTTTTGATGTAACTGCTCAAATGTCATTGGGTTTCTTGATTGACATTGGATGAAATTCTTATTCTTAAACCTGACTTTCNACTTCGGTACAGATTAAAATACTTATATTTTTTTTCAGTTTGTTGAGCTAGTGATAACTAATGTACTGCTTTTATTAGGATTAATTTGTTTTGGTGTAACTGCTCAAATGTCATTGGGTTTCTTGATTGACATTGGATGAAGTTCTTATTCTTAAACCTGACTTTCCCGCCTGACTTTCAAAAAATGTAAGAAGTGAGATTTATTCATGAATTTTAAGAACTAATCTTTATGACTAGCTGTTGTTAGCATGTTTTGGAAAGGGTTTAAGCAAAATTTCTTTTAAATATCAGCAAATTGTAGGATAGGAGCATTTAAGGGTCTATTTGACGCAGCTGTTGATTATTCATAATCTGCTGATAAGCAGATTATTTTGATAATCTGATAATCTGCAGATTATCAGAATAATCTGTCTTGTTGTTTGGGGCAGCTTATTCAAGATAGCTTATTGGTGATTAAATGACATTCATGTCCCTTTATAATAGAACTGTTTGGGGCAGCTTATTCAGAATAGCTTACTGATAGTACTGGAGCATATGTAGAAACATAAAATCATCACAGATCATAACTAAAAGATGTCATACGTTTCTCATACCCTTATGAGTACTAAGAGAACTAAAAAAAGTACAAATACGAGTACAACTACAATCAAAAATATTAAAATGTTTAATTTCAGACTCNAAATATTTGTTCGTGTTGTTTGTGTTTGGCTCGTTAACTTAGCGAACGAGCCGAACGCGAGCTTCTTAATGAGCCGAACGCGAGCTGTTCATGAACAACGAGCCGTTTTGACAGCCCTATACGTGATAAGCGATCCTCCATAGTAATGCGAGCAAACGAGTCAACTTGGCTGCCATTTAATGTTTATTTGAACTGAATTGGATCTGAACCATTATTGGTTCACATTAACTTGGGCATTTACATAGAAATCACCCAAAGCTTGTTATTTAGAAATCAATCAATTTCTTTCATCCAATTTTCAATTTTTGGTCCAAATATCAAAATTGAGTTGTTCCAAGTTCGAATTATTAAATAGTTAAAGATAAACAAATATTTGTGCATGCGTGAATGTAATCTTATTTGAGTCTATTGATTTAAATAAATAAATAATATTTTTCAAGGTTTTTTGAATTTTTTTATCAACTGTATAAATCATAAATGGAAAATTCTTAATTTTTCATATTTTTATTTTGATTTGTATACTTTATTTAAAATTTGAAATTTATTATTTTCCAATAAATCAAGATATAAGAGTAGAACAGGATAGATTAATCAAAGTAAATTGAGTATTCATGAATTATTTTAAACAAATTTATTTTGAACAGATACATTTTCGAACCAATCAAATGCAATTAAAATTTGAGGTTACAAAGACGTGGTTCATTTAAAAACAAATTTTGAGATAATAAAAATTGGTGCATTTATATGCAAACCTCAGGATGTTCAATCCAAAAATGTTTTGTATATCACGCCCAATGAATAGAATGTTGGTTGGATGAGAGAAATAAAAGTGGGAGAAAAAGAAGACTCAAGTAATGTTAAATCTCAGGGAATTTGTCCAATAGTCCCCTTTTCGTGAAAATAAACCTCTTATTTATAAGTCATATGAAGGGCATAGCAAATTGCATGATTGTCCCTCCTTTAATGAGAATATTACAGTCATTTATAAATCATTACGCCTTTATATATTTGTACTAAGACATGTTTTGATATTGTCACCATTGTTGGCATCATTTCATGTTTGTAACTGTATTCAAAATCATTTTATGTTTGTAAACATATGAGATATCTTTGTGCTTATTTGGTTGGGCAAGAGTTGAAAGGCCAACCGAATGATTTACAGATGACTTCTCTGAAAAAATTCATTGCAAAGGCTCACTGTTCTTGAAAATGATTGTTTCGTCCTTGAAAGGGAATGTTCCGTCAAACACAAAGCACGTTATTATAATCTGACATACAACCTTCCTTTGATCAATGAGCTTGTATAGAAGAAATCCCCTCAGGGCAATTGTTGATTTTTCTAATACAAGTGTCGATTGAGTAATGGTTGACATGGGCACATGGTCTGGTCAGACTTTTGTTTGATCGGCCTAAAGTCCACCAGCTAATGCAATGATGAATATTCCCACTTCCGCTCTTTACTGGTGTGAACCGTTGGATCTCCTCGATATTAAAGTAACGACACATATTGTGGAGTAACAAAATATTCTGCAGAATAACGACGCACATTATGGAAGTACTCTATGACAAAGTCTCTTACATACAAAAAAATATAATGTTCTAAATACTGTGCAATGATGTACCCCAAACATGGTGTATCAAAGACCTAGTCATAACAACCTAGGGATTTCTCAGGTACAATTTTGTGATCTCATTTTATTTCTTTTTTTAATTGTGTGTGCATGTGTTATATTTCATACAACTCTAAGATATTAAATTATCACTCTACCGCCGTGAAATTTTTTTTAGGCAACAACTATATACTTTATATGCTTTTTTTTTTATTTAAAAAAAAACAACATATTTTCTAAAAACACCAAAATAATATTTAGATGCTTTCGAGTATTTTTTAAAATAATTAAACACATTTTAACATATTAAACATAATTTGTTTAAAAAAATATTTAAAAATAAACAAATAATGAAAACATAAATTATAAAGGAAGATTTACAAACATACCACTCAATGTTTATGTATTTTATATCTATCACCTAAACTTCAATTTTAAAAATAAAAAAAGGTGCGATTTTTGACGTGATAGGAAAGACTTTTAGTGATATAAATATAGAAATAAAGTTTAGGTACTGGATGCGTTAGAATTGGGTGGCATGTACATGTCCTTAATTTAGAATGAATATGGTCCACAGCAGCACATTCTAAGGCTTATTTAATAAAATTTAGACAAGATATATAAAATTTGAAGTCCTTTGTTCTCCCCACATTCAGCAGCCTATTTTGAATGGAAAAGGTCAATCAATGAGTGAATGGAAGGGAGTAAATTTATTTAGTGAATTAAATGCTGCATTTTGATTTAATGAATTAAAATACAATCTTGAAGTTTATTGCATTTATTATGATTTCTTTGTTGTTAGAAATGAATTATGATGTAAATCGAATTTTGGTACTTGATATGAGTCAGCACCACTAATGATAGGTCCTAAGTAAACTCTAGTTGTGATACATGGTGGTAGTACGATTGGATTGACATTCATCACTAATGTGATAGGTGTTAGTTCGCTCAGATGCTTGAGATGGAGCCAATCTTAGTGATTCCATCAAGATCCCATCGGAATGCCATTAACCCCTGTAGTACATGCCTCGTGCCTAGATATTGGATAGGCAACACCTTGTAGATGCTTATTTTAGAACTAGGGCTGGGGTATAATTAAGATTTTTATATGCACGACTATAATTTTAGTATGTGTGATTGTCGTTGTATTTTGATTATCATTTCATGTGTTTACAATGTGTGAAACTTGCACACTAGTATGTTGGGCAATTTTTTTTTTTTTAATAGGGAGTCATGTCCAATATGGAGGAACTCAAACTAAATAATTAAAAATGTATTTTCTACATGTGTTGCTTAGCTCTCAACATATCTGATATATTTCACAATACGTTTCATGTCTCATGCATGCGCTAACTTTCTTTTATAGGCTGGTTCTTTTCACATTATGTTTCATGTCTCATACATGCACTAACTTTCTTTTATAGGCTGGTTCTTTTTTGAAATTGCATAGTTGGGATCAAACAAATATTATTGAGAGACTGACCATACTTTTATCTTTATGATGTTACTGACTCAATGACACTCGATTTGTTACTTTTTATTTTATTTAGAGTGTTTTACCATGTCCATTATGTTGTTATTCACACTTTCTTTCTGTGTGATTTGTTTAGGCTCTCAATTATGTGTAGGCTCCTAGGATAAAAATCTTTTCTATAAAATCTTATTGTTAAAAAAAAAAAATTATTAAAATTTAGGATTAAAACTAACTAATTTTAAAATCAGCACTTTACTTTCTTGTATGTTCATTCAAATTAGTTTGAAAATGATCTCACATTACATGATTATCACTCAAGTCATAGTAGTGGGGCCTCTACTGGTGGGACATTTTTTTTTTGATGTATGTGCCCACCACAAATATTCAAAGATTTATATCTGAATGATTGGATACGACATTTAAATAATAATATACCATATCGAGGGTAACAAACACTACCTTGGAATGAACTAATCATTCAGATGGTAAAGAACTTTAAAATTATGAGTCTACGTGAATCAAGGGTTTTTCTCTATCTTATGGGCATAAGATAGGGTTTATTACTTTATGACAAGTCATGTGTAAGTAAAAAAGGTTGACAAGTGCGTAAAGTGATTTAATTATTTAGTTTTTTTTATATTTTCATATTAATTTAATTATTTTCTATATTATATGTTATTTATGTGTGCAATATACATGCATAACATAAAATTTTGAGAAAAAATACAGTTTAGAATATAGTGCCCTAGAACTAAGCATGTAGCATTGTGACAATTGATTGATAATGCCACAACGCCGGTAAAGTAGCACTTCAATACCAGAAGTTGAACTCTTGATGTAAGAAAACATGAGAGGAAGAAACTACGACGCTAGAAGCAAGCTCCACAACACCTCGTCACCAAGAAGATAGCGCTGTTATGCCCAAATCTTAATTCAAATCCTCAAGTACAAGATGTAACGCCCAAATGTAGTGCCACCATGCCATAATGTCAAACCAACAGCATTACGATGCCCATCATCTACTTTGGCGGTTTCCACAATGTTAATGGTTTTGCTGACATGCTCCCAAATTGGATTTAAATGCATTTCATTTCATACATTTAGAGGGACATAGGAAAAATATTAGAGAGAGGCTAGGGAGTGATTTTAAGTGTGTTGTGAGTGTGAGAGCTTGTCTTGAGAGATAATTGAGAAAGAAACGAGTGGAGGAATGCGTTGGGAGAACGAATTACTTGGAGCAATGATAATGATTTGCATGCTAGCTTTAAGGTTTTGTTAGCTTTATCCTTTTTTCAAAAACTTATTAGCCTCTACTTTTCATAGGTGGCTTTGTGGGGTAGTTACATTCTTAATTAGAAAGAATGCAATTCAAACAATTTATGCTTTTTGGACATAAATGTCACTTAATTTGATTTTTCATTCCATCATTGATGGAACTTGTCTATCAACTTAAGATCTTGTCAATCAAGGTCTATAAGGTACAATTGCTTCATTTGAATGATACCCATGGTTCTTAATAAAGGTGAAAGACAACTAAGCATCTTCTCAAAGTAAACTAAGAACTTCGATGACTTGGAATGATGAAAAATCATAAGATGTTGATTGAGTCATATTCCACTTCTCCTTGTTTGTTCCCATTATTCCTTGGGTTAATTTAAGTTCTCTCTTCTCTTAGTCACCTTCTTGACTATGTTAGTTTTCATTTCTCTATTTTAGCAACCCAATTTTGGGCTATTTTACTTAAGTTAGCTAGCATCTTCTTTACTTTAGTTCTTGATTCTTTATGCTAAATTTTCCTTTCCAATGATAACTTACTTATCTTTCTTTTAATTTAAGAATTCTTTTTCTTTATCTCCTACGGTGTTTAGTTCATCATTATATCTCATTTGTAGCGTTATAAGCTCTAGAGCATTCATTCCATGATAGTTTCTTTAACCTACAATTTCATGCAATTTTAAAGATTTAGACTTGTCTAAAGTTTTAGAATATATGTTTTCTTATCTTTAATATTATCATCCTTAGCTTTTATTTTCTTCAGTGTCCTTATGATAAGATTATAATATTCTTCTTATAAGAAGATGAAGCTTTTTTTTGTTTAAAACTTTATTTTTTATGATCACAATTATATCATACAATCTACCATATCTTAAAGTTTAACCATCCCTTATATTAGAACTTGAATCATCTTCATTCTCATTTTCTAAGCCTTGGGAGTCCATATACTTATTCATGCATTAAGGCTTGCCTTTCTAATTATCCTTCAATTATCTAATTATGCTTTTAACTACAAGTCATCACTTTATTATGCGTCCAAAACATTGTTTAATGAAAGAGATCAATTATATAAGTTGATCACAAATGAAATTCCTTAATTGACTTTTTAAAAATATTTGTAAGATGTAATTAACCTTAAAAATAATATTACTTGAGAAACTTTAAACTTAGCAACTCTAATGACTCTACTTNTTTTTTTCTTTATCTCCTACGGTGTTTAGTTCATCATTATATCTCATTTGTAGTGTTATAGGCTCTAGAGCATTCAATGATAGTTTCTTTAACCTACAATTTCATGCAATTTTAAGGATTTAGACTTGTCTAAAGTTTTAGAATATATGTTTTCTTATCTTTAATATTATCATCCATAGCTTTTATTTTCTCAAGTGTCCTTATGATAAGATTATAATATTCTTCTTATAAGAAGACGAAGCTTTTTTTTTCGTTTAGTACTTTATTTTTTATGATCACAATCATATAATAAAATCTACCATATCTTAAAGCTTAACTCTCTCTTATATCAGAACCTGAATCATCTTCATTCTCATTTTCTAAGCCTTGGGAGTCCATATACTTATTCATGCATTAAGGCATGCCTTTCTAATTATACTTCAATTATCTAATTATGCTTTTAACTACAATTCATCACTTTATTATGCATCCAAAACATTATTTAATGAAAGAGATCAATTATATAAGTTAATCACAAATGAAATTCCTTAATTGACTTTTTAAAACTATTTTAAAGATGTAATTAACCTTAAAAATAATATTACTTGAGAAACTTCAAACTTAGCAACTCTAATGACTCTACTTGGATATACCTTTTCAAAAGAAATGTTAGGTAATATAAATATATGACTATTTTATCATTAGTATCACTAATTTATAAAATTTATTCAATTATGATCAACGCTCTATTATAATTTATTAAAAAAATTTAAAGTTTTAATATCTCAATTTATTATACATATGAAAAATTCACTCTTAACAAGCCTTAACCAATTAGTAGGTTAGTTAACATCGAGTTTGACTAAAATCAATCCTTAGGCATCAAAATGAACAGACCGTTAGAACTATAGTTTATATAAGTTTGTCTTAGGTACTTTGTAAAATGGTGAGCCAAAGGAATTAGTTAATTATCAATTTTCTTGCGTCTTGGATACGAACATCCTTTTAATTATCAAAG
This sequence comes from Phalaenopsis hybrid cultivar, assembly GCA_002079205.1. Taxonomy (NCBI): domain Eukaryota; kingdom Viridiplantae; phylum Streptophyta; class Magnoliopsida; order Asparagales; family Orchidaceae; genus Phalaenopsis; species Phalaenopsis hybrid cultivar. Next base: position 15,723 of record JXCR01148439.1, read on the forward strand.
AGATAGGTATACCAGTTGATTTGATATATATATATATAAATCAAATAGGAGAATGATTGACAAAGTAAAAAATAAAACGATAAAAAATTCACATCAGAAAAGAACACACAGATTTACGTGATTCGAGAAATTGCCTACGTTCACGAAGTTATAGAGGATTTTATTACTTGAGGAATTTACATCAGTCGAACACCTCGACTTATAAGAGGAAACCCTCACTTCATTGCTCTCTCTTCTTCTATCTTTATTCTTCTCTCTCTACACCGAGATACACCGAAAAAACTCTGCACTGAGATATATCGAAGAAGACAAATCTACAAGAGAAATAAACCTAATTTCTCTTCAGCCACAAACCGCCAAGAAGAAGCCAAGGGAGAACAATCATCTTCTTCTTCTTTCTTCTTCCTTCACCGCAAGGAACTACTTATTGCACTTCTCTTCCTCTATACCGAGGAAACCCGAAGAAGAACATCAAAATCGTGACTTCTGAAAAACTTAAGGGGAACTCTTCTGTTCGCAACTTAAAGGAGACGGAAGACGGCGTCGTTTCACGATCCAGGAGGTAGGAGCAGCGGTTATCGCGAAACAGTGAAGGTTCGCGACTTTGCGGTCGAAGCAGGAGGCGGGAGCGGGAGCTGTTCGCGGGAGGCTAGATCGCGACGTTTCACGATCGGGGGAGCTAAAGGCAGGAGCAGAAAGCAAAGGTGAAAATTCCTATCGGGCTCCAGTGTTAACATAGGCATCTCTTGACATTTATACAATTTAATATTTAAAATTTTATACAACTATTTATCATTAATTTTGAAAGAAAAAAATTTACAGGTCTATAAAATTTTAAATCAAGATTCATATTTACTAAAATAAATGTTAACATGCTACATCAATATTTAAATTTTATAAAGTCATACTATAATATAATTTGAGTAAATGAAGTTTCATGTCTTAGTCAATACCAGTTTCTTTATTGTGGCTGCATGCGCCGAAGTCAGTCACATGAATAAGGGCGCATTACCGTCCAAAAAGCTAGTTCTAAATTTTAATTATAAATTTAGTTATAACAATTTTGTCCTCGACGTATAATTTCTCTAATAATTAAGGGGCAATCTGATTGTTTAACCAGCCGAAACGGGTCGCACATTCCAGGCGTGCCGCCAGGCCTCGCAACCGCCAGAACAGAATCCAAGCCGTCCATACGAGCCACGTGTCAATTATCAATCCGTCCAATTTCCCACACCCATCTCTCCTTCGGCCATCCGTGTTAAACTTACGCCAAACACGGGGGCCTCACACGAGTGCCCTAGACATCCAATCCCTTCGCACGCAGCCTCGCCGGACACCGCCGGCTAGTCTCCGGCACGCCATCCGCCCGAAATCGTGAACGAATCACGCTTCAGTGCAATTCCAAGCACGATCCCCGCAGGAAGGCATCGCGAGATCACAGAACACCGCGGGCGGCTCTGGTGAGTAGGGATCGGAAGAGTGCTGAGGAAGGAGTATCGGCGACGATATCCTTCCCCGCCGCTCGTCTATCGCTCCCTGTTCTGATCAGCTTATTCACTTCTATCCAACTTCCGAAGCGGGCAGAATGAGCTGAATCTCTAGGGCTTCGATCATCGGAGTTATGTTCGGATCTGAGTGAAGATCGCGCGAAGTGGCACGCGAGATGGAGAGGCTTGTGGGGACGAGCGAGGAAGAGGACATGGAGATGGATTTGGAGGTGAAGGAGGAGGATGAGGATGACGAGAGGAGCCGGAGGTTGATAGCGGCTGAGGAGATGGGAGGCAGGTTCTTTGAAGAGGAGTCGGCTTCCGGCGATCAGATCCATATCCATGGGATGGGTGGGAGAAGAAGCCGGCCTAAAGAGGAGAAAGAGAGGACGAAGCTGAGAGAGAGGCACCGGCGAGCGATCACGGCGAGAATTCTGGCTGGCTTGCGGCGGCACGGGAACTATAATCTGCGAGTTCGCGCTGATATTAATGATGTGATCGCCGCACTTGCAAGGGAAGCCGGATGGGTCGTCCTTCCCGACGGCACCACTTTCCCTTCTCGTTCCTCTCCTACTTCCTCCCAGGTTCCCCTTTCTCTCTCTCTCTCTTGCCGGCTCTCAACCTCTCTCTCATCGCTGGCCACGCTCTTTCCTTTTGGATTTATTCTCATTAGTTAAATGAAATAATTTTACGAATATAATTTCAGTTTTAGCGAATTTTATTTTCTTAGACGGATGTTAAACAGACTCCTGGTTTTTTATATTTGTTAACCGTTTTTCAAGCCTTTTTTTTATTAGAAAATATTACTTGCGGATATAATATATATATATANTATTCTCATTTGTTAAATGAAATAATTTTACGAATATAGTTTCAGTTTTAGCGAATTTTATTTTCTTAGCCGGATGTTGAACAGAATCCTGGTTTTTTATATTTGTTAACCGTTTTTCAAGTCTTTTTTTTTATTAGAAAATATTACTTGCGGAATATATATATATATATATATATATATATATATANATTCTCATTAGTTAAATGAAAAAATTTTACGAATATAATTTCAGTTTTAGCGAATTTTATTTTCTTAGCCGGATGTTAAACAGACTCCTGGTTTTTTATATTTGTTAACCGTTTTTCAAGTCTTTTTTTTATTAGAAAATTTTAGTTGCGGATAATTTTATACAACTATTAATCATTAATTTTGAAAGAAAAAAATTTACAGGTCTATAAAATTTTAAATCAAGATTCATATTTACCAAAATAAATGTTAACATGCTACATCAATATTTAAATTTTATAAAGTCGTACTATAATTTAATTTGAGTAAATGAAGTTTCATGTCTTAGTCAATACCAGTATATATATATTAGTATTGTAATGACATTATTATAATATTGTACCAATCAAATATATGCTTACACTTTCCACAGGTAATAATTTTCCCAACAGATTTTTAGGTATTTTGACAAATTATCTGTTGGAATTTGGGCTGTGGATTCCAGAAGAAAGGTTATTCAGAGGGTATAAATGGGTTATATATGTGTTATACTCCCCTTTATCTTTCTTGTAACCTACCTATAACCTATCTGTAACATACAAATAAGTGCTGTGCTTCTGTAGTTCCGGTAGTTACAGGTAAGTTACATGAATGTTACATGAGGGTATAAAACGGATATAACCCGCCGGTACCTTCTGAATAACCCTCGACACACGCAGCGCTGCGTGTGTCTTACGCACACAAATATTTTCCGTGGAGTTCATGCTTCTTTCTAGTTTTCAATAAATGAATTTAAAGTTTAGTTTTATCCCAAGATATCTAAAATTCAATTACATATCATTTGAAATATTGCTATTTAAAAATCGATTTCATAGGTATTTTTTAAATTATCAGATTCATATATTTTCAATTGTCATGATTAAATTATTAAAAAGTCTATAAAAAATGAAAATATGAACTGAATTTTTATTTTGAATTTTGATATTTATGTGTTACTTTATTAAATAACAATAATAGATTTTATTTTGGGGGCAATGTGCCTCTTTGCATCTATCAATTTAATTCTCAAGTAACATGCCGCCAACAACAGTAAGTCTTTATCCACTAAATGAGAATGATTTATCATAATTTTTCGATAAATTTTAGACTTCCTCACATAACCCTGTTTTTTTTCTAGGATATGGGATTTGGGACCCGACAAATGCAGCCNATAACCTTGACTAACTTAGATGGTGCTAAGTTATTATGTGCCGTCGATGTCTGAAATCAAATCTAAAATCAATCTTTAGTATGTATGAGGCGGTGGTTGATGAGGAGTATTAGAGTGATGTGAGATAAGATATACCAATTGATGTAGTATATATATATATAAATCAAACAGGAGAACGATCCACGAAGCAAAAAATAAAACGAGAAAAATTTTGCACCAGAAAAGAACACACAGATTACGTGGTTCGGCAAATTGCCTACATTCACGGAGTTGCAGAGGATTTTATTACTTGAGAAATTTACATTATTCAAACACCTCGACTTATAAGAGGGATCTCTCACTTCATTGCTCTCTCTTCTTCTATCTCTGTTCTTCTCTCTCTACACCGAGATACACCGAATAAACTCTACACTGAGATATATCGAAGAAGACAAACCTACAAGAGAAATAAACCTAATTTCTCTTCAGTTACAAACCGCCAAAAAGAAACCAAGGGAGAACAATCTTCTTCTTCTTTCTTATTTCTTCACCGCAAGAAATTACTTTTTGCACTTCTCTTCCTCTATCCCGAGGAAACCCGAAGAACATCAAAATCGTAACTTCTGAAAAACTTAAGGTGAACTCTTTTGTTCGCAATATAAATGAGATGAAAGGAGGCGTCGTTTCGCGTCTCACGATCCAGGAGGCTTGAGCAGTGGTTATCGTGAAAGAGTGAAGGATCGCGACTTTGCGATAGAAGCAGGAGGCGGGAGCGGGAACTGTTCGCGGGAGGCTAGATCACGACGTTTTGCGATCGGTGGAGCGAAAGGCGGGAGCAGAAAACAAAGGCGAAAAATCTTATCTGGCTCCAGTGTTAACGTCGAGATCTTTTGACATTTATACAATTTAATATTTAAAATTTTATACAACTATTTATCATTAATTTTGAAAGAAAAAAATTTACAGGTCTATAAAATTTTAAATCAAGATTCATATTTACCAAAATAAATGTTAACATGCTACATCAATATTTAAATTTTATAAAATCGTACTATAATTTAATTTGAGTAAATGAAGTTTCATGTCTTAGTCAATACCAGTTTCTTTATTGGGGCTGCATGCGCCGAAGTCAGTCACATGAATAAGGGCGC
>JXCR01148442.1:7629-19722 GCA_002079205.1 Phalaenopsis hybrid cultivar
ATATTATGCAAAAGAATTAGAATGTGGAAGTGTGTACAACCTCTGGAATTAAAAGATTGCATGAAAAAACATAAAAAAGAGCCTTCAGGCAACTATGTGATGAGTTTATACGAGGGGAAAGTATGACTAGTAATTTTTTTCGAAACTTTAACTAAAGTAACCACAAAATTACTCTAATTTTAGTCAAACGGAAATTAAAATTGAATTACTTCGCTCACAAGAAACATTTAAATACAATGAGAACAAATTTGACGCACTTACAAAAAATAGTTTGAAACGTTTTAGATTACCTAAGATATGGTTGATTCACAATAAATAAAAAATTGAAGTAAAAACTTGCCATAGTAAAATTTTAAGAAAGAATATCACTAAGTTCAAATCTTTTTTATTGATTATTGCAACACTTTTGAAGTATATTCAAGTGAAGTTCCTTGGTGTATGTCATTTGAAATTTAATTAGTAAAACTTTTATTGAAATAAAGGACATAGTTGAAATATAATAAGCATAAGAATAAAAGGAAAAAACCAACTATACTGTATGGAAATTTAATGGATATGAGCTAATAATTATCAACTGATTCAACTATATTATTATATAATAACTATGTTTGATACGCTTAAATATCATGGAGATGCTATGCAAAAGAATGTGGATGTGAATGGAAGTAAAAAATTGTTAAGAGATTGTGTGAAAAAAAGAACTATGGCTTGAAAATCGAATAACTTAATATAATGGAGATATAAAAATTGGTTTTTTGGTTCAAAACTCAAAAATTTGCTTGAACATCATTCTAAATTTGATCAAGTTGAAATTAAATTGATTTCCTTCGCGCAAGGATGGCTTGCTTAAAATAGTTCAATTCAACTTGAGATTAAAGATGCGCACGTGCGCACCCACACACGTGTGTTTGTATATAAAAAAATTAAACGCACGCTATTATTATACATAATTAATATTGAACAAAACTTTAATAAAAGCATATCAATATACTTTATTATTAAATAAAAATTTTAAAACTTCTCATTTAAATTAAAAGATGTGGCTTGAATTAAGTTAAAATTCAATTTAAAAAAGCTCAATTTGAACCTAACATGACATATGGCTTTGCTCAATCAAACTCAACAAGTGAGGCTTGCTCGATCGAACTTGAGTTGATACCGGCATTATGAGAACATAAAAATAAATGTGACAGACTTTAATTTAATAAATTGCATGAATCTAAATGCTGGGCACTAAAGTAACAAGTAGGCAAATTGTATATATTNTTTATTTTAACTCTTTAAAAGATGTACAAATTTATAAGTATCATTGAGTGCAGTTGAGTTGCTTCTTGAGAACTAGAGAATTATCAGATATTATAGTAGTTTTACTAATAAAATATTTTAAATTAAATACTAGGAACATATCAAAGTAGTATAGAAGGATCTTAAAATCATTATTTAAATAAGAGTGTTTAAGATTGTGATAATTATAAGATATTTTTTAATCAAGCTTAAGAACCATATAATGAAATTACGAAAGACTAAGCAAACATTGGCCGGGAAAAATCACATGAGTATCAAGTAAATATTTTGATTCAATCCAATGAATAATAATTGGGCAGGATATTTTATGTGCTAAAACATTCAATGAAGAAGTATAAAAAGATAGTTTTTAAATGATTTTTATTAATCTCCAGCAGTCTCGTGATGAAATGCCATAAGAATAAATTTAATGAACTCTAATAAAATGAATTGAAAATATTTTAGATTACTAAAGATGTGTACGATGGAATATTCACAACTAAAAAAAAAATTGAGATGACAAAGAATTTACTACGGCAGTACAATTACTTGAATTACATGCAAAAATATCATAAAATCCATATATTTTTGTGGCTTGTTGAGATAGTATATGTTATTTGCAAACATAATATAAATTAATTTGNTAATAAAATGATTTGAAAATATTTTAGATTACTAAAGATGTGTACGATGGAATATTCACAACTAAAAAAAAAAATTGAGATAACAAAGAATTTACTACGGTAGTACAATTACATGAATTACATGCAAAAATATTATAAAATCCATATATTTTTGTGGCTTGTTGAGATAGTATATGTTATTTGCAAACATAATATAAATTAATTAGTCCAAATTTTATTGAAATAGAAGACATTTTTAAATTATAACGAACATAAGAATGTAAGGGAAAAGGTGATTAATATGATATGCAACTTTAGTGGATACAAGATTTATAATTATCAGCTAATTTAGCTAGAATATCAAATAATAAATATGCATAAAATTTGTGAATATCATGGAGATATTATGCAAAAGAATTAGAATGTGGAAGTGTGTACAACCTCTGGAGTTAAAAGATTGCATGAAAAAACATAAAAAAGAGCCTTCAGGCAACTATGTGATGAGTTTATACGAGGGGAAAGTATGACTAGTACTTTTTTTCGAAACTTTAACTAAAGTAACCACAAAATCACTCTAATTTTAGTCAAACGGAAATTAAAATTGAATTACTTCGCTCACAAGAAATATTTAAATACAATGAGAACAAATTTGACGCACTTCAAAAANAAAAGTATGACTAGTACTTTTTTTTGAAACTTTAACTAAAGTAACCACAAAATCACTCTAATTTTAGTCAAACGGACATTAAAATTGAATTACTTCGCTCACAAGAAATATTTAAATACAATGAGAACAAATTTGACGCACTTCAAAAAATAGTTTGAAACGTTTTAGATTACCAAAGATATGGTTGATTCACAATAAATAAAAAGTTGAAGTAAAAGTTTGCCATAGTAAAATTTTAAGAAAGAATATCACTAAGTTCAAATCTTTTTTATTGATTATTGCAACACTTTTGAAGTATATTCAAGTGAAGTTCCTTGGTGTATGTCATTTGAAATTTAATTAGTAAAACTTTTATTGAAATAAAGGACATAGTTGAAATATAATAAGCACAAGAATAAAAAAAAAACGAGTATACTGTATGGAAATTTAATGGATATGAGCTAATAATTATCAACTGATTCANAAAAAACGAGTATACTGTATGGAAATTTAATGGATATGAGCTAATAATTATCAACTGATTCAACTATATTATTATATAATAACTATGTTTGATACGCTTAAATATCATGGAGATGCTATGCAAAAGAATGTGGATGTGAATGGAAGTAAAAAATTGTTAAGAGATTGTGTGAAAAAAAGAACTATGGCTAGAAAATCGAATAACTTAATATAATGGAGATGTAAAAATTGGTTTTTTTGGTTCAAAGCTCAAAAATTTGCTTGAACATCATTCTAAATTTGGCCAAGTTGAAATTAAATTGATTTCCTTCGCGCAAGGATGGCTTGCTTAAATAGTTCAATTCAACTTGAGATTAAAGATGCGCACGTGCGCACCCACACACGTGTTTGTATATAAAAAAATTAAATGCACGCTATTATTATACATAATTAATATTGAACAAAACTTTAATAAAAGCATATCAATATACTTTATTATTAAATAAAAATTTTAAAACTTCTCATCTAAATTAAAAGATGTGGCTTGAATTAAGTTAAAATTCAATTTAAAAAAGCACTTTTAACTCAATTTGAACCTAACGTGACATAGGGCTTTGCTCAATCAAACTCAACAAGTGAGGCTTGCTCGATCGAACTTGAGTTGATACCGCCATTATGAGAAAATTAACATAAATGTAACAAACTTTAATTTAATAAATTGCATGAATCTAAATGCTGGGCACTAAAGTAACAAGTAGGCAAATTGTATAAATTAAAATGAAAATGTTAAGATGAATGCATGTCAAAATAATGAAAGAGAATGATTATAAGATAGAGACCATGGGAATAGCACTATTGAAAATCAAGTAGTGGAAAAAAGATCCATTATAGAACATACACCAATAAGATGGGTAAAAAAAATTAATGCAGAAAGTCTAAAAAATTTTGAACAAAGATAACATTGATATAAATTAAATCAAATGNTTTAGATTCATGAATAAAAAAGAACTAAATTTCAACCATGGCATTAAGAATCCAGCAGATCACTCTTTCTATTAGATAAGTATAAATCACTTCAACTTTTTTGAAAAAATAAAACAAAACAAGATTTTCAACAAATAAATAAGGAAGATTTACATACCACTTAATTCCTATGCATTTAGATATCTAGCATCTAAACCTCATTTTTTTACATACATGTCACCTGACCCATGCATGAAAAGTTATATTTTACTTTTTTAAAGTTGAAGTAGTGATACTTTTGATGTGATGGGAATGATTTGAGCGGTATAAATGTAAAAGGCAAGGTTTTGGTGTTAGATATGTAAATACATAGGAATTGGGCAGTATGTATCAAATGTCCAAAAAAATAAAGTAAAAAGTTTTAGCATTTTGTGCGCCCCAGTCCTAAGAGAAAATTTTATACATAAACAAATTTAGGGTGATATATCAACACCTTGGCAAATGAAGTGTACTCATATATATGTAGTATCATGCTGCCATTTGCAATCATTAACCTAAATGTAAAAATCATTATCAAACAACTTTAATTATATGCAAAGGGCAATTAATTTTTTTTTTAATTCTTTTTATATCAGTACTTCCCATTTAAAGTAGAAAAAATAAAAATTTTTAAAAAACAATTGTCAATAACATATATGGAGTAACCATCCCCTTCATAATCTTTTTAAGTTAGTTTCATCTTTATTTTGATCAGTCAAGCCAAAACCACATTAATCTATTTTGCATTACCTTATGCTCAATAAAATTACCATAGCAGCTTCTTTTTTTTTATTTCAACAATCATGATCTGATCATGCCTTGACCATGCCTGTCAGATATTCATATATATTTCTAATCTTCTGTTGAATACACCAAAGATGTTTAGTAGATATCAACGAATCATTTATCAATATAAAAAAATTAGAAACTATACACTAACACTATCTGTTATTGACATTCTCATTTTCATGTTCAATAGTTGTAAAAACATATGCACGTCTTTATGTACATATTTATATAAATATGATCATTCTACTATAAGGTCTCCATGTGCATTCATTGTGTTTATTTTGATTAATTCCGAACCAAAATGAAGTAATATCAGTTGAAGATATCAAAAGAATGGAATTTTCTCAATAAAATTCACTGTATGAGAAATACAAAGCTACTATGCATGTTAGAAATAAAAAATTTTAGCCCCTAATTGTAATTGAAATTGTTTTAAAAAAGGAATAAAACTTTAACGAATTTTCAAACTTTGAAGTGTGTCTTTTGCATGAGGCTCCCAATCATATGAAATCAAAGGGATGTCGATCTTAAGGAGTCGTCTGGTACAGCTTTAGTAAATCCTTTAAATTCGAATTTACTAAATCCTCCCAATACCAATGCAAAACAAAATTGAGAGTAATTGGGGGAAACTGAATTTACTTAATGAAGGATTTAAAATTTGCCCTTTTTCTGTCTGGCATATTCAAGTTAAATTCCACTAAAACCCATTACCACACAGCCCCTAAATGTATTATTTCAACAATAAAAATGACTTTCCATGGTTCAAACTAGTGATATCCATCACTATTATTCCCAAGCCCGCGTATTTTATCCAAGCCATTCAACTAGAAAGCTCCACAAAATTTGAAGTGCCAAAAATTAATAAAACAAAATTAAGCTTCAACCTGAAAGGATCATATAAGGGATTTATTTGAGTTAAAAGGATCTCTTCTAGACAGCTAGAAACTTTGCTCTCAAAAAAAGAACAATATTAAGAAACTCCAATAGAACAAGTGAACAAAGAATTATGATAAAGGTTTTCACAGAATAATAACATAAATAGCACTCAAAAAATAGGTATTTACAGAACTAACACCCAGTTGATTTTTTTTTAACTACTAAATCGATGCATTTACACGTGCCACGATCAAAACCATTGAGAATTTGATAAAAACGAAGATATGGGATGGGGTTTTATCATGAAATTTGATATTTGATTGAAATTTTGAAAATAGATTAAAAAAGGTGCTCGATTTATAAATGTTTCGAGTGATTAAAACATGGATTCAAATAAGCACAACAACATGTAACTTAGCCCCATGAGAATAACTTAAATACCAATAAAAGTGAGCTTGCAAAAATAATGCAGATTGTTACATAAGTATAAGCTCCTCTTTTGTAAGTAAAATGTTGTAATTGATGTAAAAGATAAATCCCAGAAGAAGAAAATCAATAATTCGAGAGGGAAAAAAATTAGCAATAACCAACTTGTCTTACATAAAGTTTGAACCAACTGAATTCAACTTTTACGAGTTCACAGAGCTAAGAAAAACAAAACAATAAAATCACTATTACAATCAGGAAAAAGCCAGATGTACATGCGTACCACTCAACTCCTATGTATTGGCATACCTAACACCTAAGCTTCACTTTTTGCATATATAACACCTTACTTATGCATAAAAATGTGCATTCCACATTTTTTTTACGTTAAATGAAGATGTTTTATGTGATATGAAAACAAATTTTAGATGTAAAAAAGCAAACTTTAGATGTTAGATATGCAAATGCATAGAAATTGGGTTGGTATGTATGCAAATACCGCTAAAAGAAATTAATAAAAAGTCTAAGTTCCAATCTTTACGACATAATCAGACTTAACCGTAGAAAAGGAAGGAACCTCTAAGAGCTCCAACATGATGTAGGCAAAGAAACAAAGCGAGCAATAACAAAACTCAAACCAGAAGTTGAGTATTGGTCTTCAGTCGAAAAAAAAAACAAATCCCAAAACTTCAATAGAGAATATTTTACCGGTAAGCTAAATAAGAAGGCCAGAAAACTTTGCAGTTCCAATTAACAGAAAAATACCAACATACTCCAAATAAATATATGATGCCATCAATCACAGAAGCACAACAAAAATTCGATAACGTTAGATAAGGAAAGAACCGCTACCCCATTCNTTCAAGAAAATTCACTGTATGCGAAATGCAAAGCTACTATGCATGTTAGAAATAAAAAATTTTAACCCCTAATTGTAATTGAAATTGTTTTAAAAAAGGANCGTGCATTCATTGTGTTTATTTTGATTAATTCCGAACCAAAATGAAGTAATATCAGTTGAAGAAATCAAAAGAATGGAATTTTTTCAAGAAAATTCACTGTATGCGAAATACAAAGCTACTATGCATGTTAGAAATAAAAAATTTTAACCCCTAATTGTAATTGAAATTGTTTTAAAAAAGGAATAAAAATTTAACGATTTTTCAAACTTGGAAGTGTGTCTTTTGCATGAGGCACCCAATAATATGAAATCAAAGGGATGTCGATCTTAAGGAGTCATCTGGTACAGCTTTAGTAAATCCTTTAAATTCGAATTTACTAAATCCTCCCAATACCAATGCAAAACAAAATTGAGAGGAATTGGGGGAAACTGAATTTACTTAATCAAGGATTTAAAATTTGCCCTTTTTCTGTCTGGAAAATTCAAGTTAAATTCCACTAAAATCCATTACCACACAGCCCCTAAATGTATTATTTCAACAATTAAAATGACTTTCCATGGTTCAAGCTAGTGATATCCATCATTATTATTCCCAAGCCCACGTATTTTATCCAAGCCATTCAACTAGAAAGCTCCACAAAATTTGAAGTGCCAAAAATTAATAAAACAAAATTAAGCTTCAACCTGAAAGGATCATATAAGGGATTTACTTGAGTTAAAAGGATCTCCTCTAAACAGCTAGAAACTTTGCTCTCAAAAAAAGAACAATATTAAGGAACTCCAATAGAACAAGTGAACAAAGAATTATGAGAAAGGTTTTCACAGAATAATAACATAAATAGCACTCAAAAAATAGGTATTTACAGAACTAACACCCAGTTTATTTTTTTTTTTAACTACTAAATCGATGCATTTACACGTGCCACGATCAAACCCATTGAGAATTTAATAAAAACGAAGATATGGGTTGGGGTTTTATCATGAAATTTGATATTTGATTGAAATTTTGAAAATGGATAAAAAAAGGTGCTCGATTTGTAAATGTTTCGAGCGATATTCAAATAAGCACAACAACATGTAACTTAGCCCTATGAGAATAACTTAAATACCAATAAAAGTGAGCTTGCNCTCGAAGCCAACGATAGCCGACTCCATGAATCCGAATCCATCGCCTCCTCTCCAGAAAAAAAAAACCCTAACCCAGTTCTCCTCCACCCCAGATGATAGAAGATGTTTCTTCTTCGGCTTACTTTCTGCCTCGAGTAAGCCGGAGCTAGAAAGAGATAATCAGTGTCACACAGAGAGATTCTTTACTCAGAAAGTGTACCAAGAAGAGCACAGCGTGCGAAATAACTGGTATGAGGCGAGAGAGAGGGAGAGAGAGAAATTNTTCGAAGCCAACGATAGCCGACTCCACGAATCCGAATCCATCGCCTCCTCTCCAGAAAAAAAAACCCTAACCCAGCTCTGCTCTACCCCAGATGATAGAAGATGTATTCTTCTTCGGAACTATCTGCCTCGAGTAAGCCGGAGCTGGAAAGAGATAGTCAGTGTCACACAGAGAGATTCTTTACTCGGAAAGCGTACCAAGAAGAGCACAGCGTGCGAAATAACTGGTATGAGGCGAGAGAGAGAGAGAGAGAGAGAGAGAGATTCTTTGGNGCAGAAAAAAAACCCCAAACCCAGCTCTCCTCCACCACAGATGATAGAAGATGTAATCTTCTTCGGCTTACTATCTGCCTCGAGTAAGCCGGAGCTGGAAAGAGATAATCAGTGTCACACAGAGAGATTCTTTACTCGGAAAGTGTACCAAGAAGAGCACAGCGTGCGAAATAACTGGTATGAGGCGAGAGAGAGGGAGAGAGAGAAATTCTTTGGGACGGTGGAAGAAGAGATCAACATAGAACAGCCTCCAGCAGTAGCTGGTGGATGAAGGGGGTCATTTCCACATATAGCCGCATAGTCCGTTCTATGCGGATTGACAGATCGCCATTCAGTTTTTTAATCAGAATGGACGGTGATAAGACGTTTACGTGTGAGGCGGTGCGCTTCGGAGAATATAAATCAAATCAGGATAGTTAAAAGCTTTTTACATTTATTTTAAAATAAATTAAAGAAATTTACCAATCTACCCAGTTCTTATGGATTTGCGTGTCCAACAGTTTAAATTTAATGTTCACTTTTGTAAATTTAGTTTCTAAAAAANAGTGTGCGTCGGAGAATATAAATCAAATCAGGCTAGTTAAAGCTTTTTACATTTATTTTAAAATAAATTAAAGAAATTTACAAATCTACCAAACAGTTCTTATGGATTTGCGTGTCCAACAGTTTAAATTTAATGTTCACTTTTGTAAATTTAGTTTCTAAAAAATTAATAAAATTATTTTATTATGCAATTTTAAAAAATGAAAATTTATGAATATAATATTAAAATTTAGATATTAGATAATATAAAAACATAAAAAGTATGTGATGTTATGTAATTCTTAATATCAATTGATAAATAAAATAACAAATATAAGTTATGTACTAAATTTTTTTTTGAAATTAATGTAATTTTTTTGTAAATTTAATTATAAAATAATATCTAGAAAAGTTTTGTTCTAAATATATATGAGTTGGATAAATATTATTCTTAAAGGAACTAAAAGTAATAGCCCNTAAAAATTTTATGAAATTAATGTAATTTTTTGTAAATTTAATAATAAAATTATATTTAGAAAAGTTTTGTTCTAAATATATATGAGTTGGATAAATATTATTCTTAAAGGAACTAAAAGTAATAGCCCTCTCATTTGAACTGAAAATGCTAGGTGAAATGGAAATTGAATTCCCTCATATATAATTAACCAAAGAGATATGTGATCCCGGACTTAATGATTATGCACAGTATAGTAATAGTTCTGATGGTATTTTTTCTTATATTTCTTTATTTTGCAACAAAACCAAAAATTTGATCTTGAAGAAAAATAAGAATTTAACTTTTTTAATCTATATAAATTTATATTGGGATACTACGCAAGTATATGTATCGTTATCAAGTAATATAAGACTTTTTGATTAAGACCTANGAAATTGAATTCACTCATATAAAATTGACCAAAGCGACATGTTGTCAATCCAGCTACACCTGACCTGCTATGTATTCATTTGCTTTGGTTTGCTTTACATGGCCCAACGTGTTGAATTTGCAAAGGAAAAGTTTTGGTGAAGGAAATTCTCTAAATTGTGAGTGTGATGTCCACGAAGAAATTTTCATTACAGAAATACTTTCTCCCATGGAAGATTTCATTCACCTCGTGTCGGCAATTAGAGGTAGGTCAATTCATTATATTACGTAACGAAACAATAACTATGGCTTCATCTTTAACCGTAGATCTCGTGAGATTATTATGGCGAGTATGCTTCATTGTCAGTATACTTGATCGAAGTCCTCGTTTAATTGATAGAAATAGTCAGTCAAGGGTTGATTACGATCAAAGCACCTAGGAGGAATGTCATTTCCTTTATACCCGGTGTTCTCGATGTGCAAGAGCTAACCAATATTTTTGGTCATTTAAAGCATCATGTTATGATTTTATTGGGTAATAATATGCTTTCTGAGGCGTTTATTATATACCCTCCTCTAAAGAAGAGGAGTTGTGCTCACGGCATGTTTGTACAACCCTTCTTTCTAAGAAAAGAATAGTACCAAATGACGACGCATTTTAGTGTTCCTCTGTCTCTTCTAGGCTCTCTGATGGTTCTTTTATGCTTCAGAAGATTTTAATTCTCAAGGATGTAGCATTATTTAGGAGCAATAGATATACCTTTATGGTATCTTCTCTCCATGACTCGTTGTGTCTGGTCATGCGGACCATGCCCCCGTGATAACTTATTTTATTTGGTCGTGTGGACCATTTTGCCGACATGACTTGTTTTGTCTGGTCATGTGAACCTTTTTACTGCCATGACTTGTTTTGTCTGGCTGTGCGGACCATGTCCCCACTATGAGTTGTTTTGNGGTAACAACTAAAGTTTTTTGTAGAAGAAAAGTATTTTATATGAAAATATTTTTCTTCTTATCATGAATCAATAATAAGTATATGAATTCTATTGTGAAAGTATACAAATTGTGTTGTGTCAAATATGAACAATAATATTATTTACCCTTACTAGAGATACTATAAAGAACATTAGCTAATTTAAAGCTTGAATATTTATGAAGACCAGCTAAGTAGGAAAGATACTAGCTCTCACTCTAGAGTTTCATCGATTACATCCACATGGGGGCTAACATTCTCGTATCAGAACCTAAAATAATAAACCAAGTTGGAGGCTTTAACTTGTCACTTTAAAGTCCTCTTCGGTGGTAAATGGTAAAACAAGTTGATTACCTCTGGAGTAAAATGTACCAACTTCCCTTGAACCATCACTCGATCGTCCTCAGCCTCTGGGAGATTTGCATAAAACTCCCTCACAACAGAAATTACTCCGACAGCTGAGAAATAACAGAATAGTTCCCACTATCGGTTGACTATCAGGTCTTCTACTTCTCCACCTGGACTCTTAAAACATCTCTCCTGAATCAATTTTTGTGACTGTAGAGCGTCACTATATCGATCCTAAGCTTTTGGACTGACAAATTTGCTCGAATCAAATGGGCTCTTTCCTTTGCTCCTTTTCATTCTTGGTGTCATTCTACAAATTTGATAAATTCCAAAAATAACTTTAAAAATGTTTAAATCAATGAAATAAACTTCCAAAAAGCACTAACTATACTTCCCAAGCAATTTCCATAGATATTTCTTAACTTTTCGCCATGAATAGTAAATTTTTAAAATCTTCCAAATGTGCTTAAAATATATGGTGAAAATTCAAAATGTTTGCATAGAAGTGAAGCTTTTACCTCAATGAACTTGGATCTAGCAAATCTCACTCAATTCCACCAAGAAATCTCCAAATTTCACTTGCCCTAGCCCTCAAAATCGTGAACTTGAGTTGAGGAAGATGATAGAAGGCGTTAAAAATGGCTTTTTCAGACCTAAAATTCACTTTTAACCGTTCGCGAACCTGTTTTTTTTTTTTTGAACCGGTGCTTAAGC
>JXCR01148443.1:0-26578 GCA_002079205.1 Phalaenopsis hybrid cultivar
ATATAAAAAAATGATAATATTAGACAAATGGTTGAAATTATTGAATCTAAGATAATTGAAAATAAAATTCAGTAGATTGAACATATACAAGAAAGTTGGAAAATATACCAATTAGATAAATGTATAAATGATAGTCTAAAGATTCGAAAGAAAATTTTGACCTTATGGATAGAAGTATCAAATGAATAGTGAAGAATATGTTGGACTCCTCAAATAACAAGCCGGCAAAAAAAAAAAAAAGAGGATTCATGGAGTCATATCTAGATAGTGACAAAGGCTTTCAATTAGGCCCACAATATTGTAAGTATCTAAAAATTAGCAGTTAAGAAAATCATTAATATCTATAATATTTTTGGAAGAGAAATAATTATTTATCTTCAATTTCATAGAAAATGGTTATAACAAAAAAAGGGATGGTTCTTGCATTAAGAACATAAAAAAATCAGACATAACTCTCCATGATAAAAGAAGAAAACATTAATTATATGATATACCAATAATATTAAATTCTAGAAATAAAAAAATCCTAATAATTGAATGTACTAAAACAAAAACTTCCTAAAATTCCAATACTCCCCCCCCCCCCCNCCAATACTCCCCCCCCCCCCTCTCTCTCTCTCAAATTGGAGCATAGATAGCTATCATGCCCAAAATGCATACAACGAACTCAAAACTAGGCCTGAAAAGTCCGTTGGTGAAGACGTCTGCTATTTGTTGAGTAGTTAGAGTGAAAGACATGCAAATAGCTCCACAATCAATTTGCTCTTTCATGAAGTGTCTATCAATCTCCACAGATTTTGTGTGATAATGTTACGCGGGATTTTTTGCAGTGCTTATGACAACTTTATTGTCATTGTACAACTTCATCGGCATGCTTATCGGGATCCATAGTTTTTCAAGAATTATCTTCAGCCATAACATCCCACATACTCTATTAGCCATAACTTGATATTTTGTCTGGGCACTACTCTTTGCCATCACAATTTATTTCTTACTTTACTAAGTAACTAGACTTCCCCAGACATAAGAACAGTAACTGGATGTCGATCTCATGTTAATAATTGAGCCCGCCCAATTTACATCGGCATATGTCTCTATGCTATGTTCTGCGGTTTTTTGAAAAAGTAAACCCTTACCTGGTGTACTTTTTAAGTATCTGAGAATCAGAGAGAGAATGTATAAATTGACTTACCAAGCTTACATCAAAGGTGATATTTGGCCTTATATGTGATATAATTCAACTTTCTAACCAACTTTTGAGATCGAGTTGTATTCACTTGGTCATGTCTCAGTTTCTAATTGGGATCAAATGGGGGTTTTGCAGGCCTAAATCTGCTTATCACAGTTTCCTTTGGAATATTAAGAACAAACTTTTGTTGTGAAATAACAACGGCTTCCTTCAATGTAGCAACCTACATGCCAAGGAAATACTTCATGAATCCTAAGTCATTGGTCTCAAAAACTGGTAAGGAAAGCCTTCAACTTATTCTTTTCATATAAGTCATCTCCGATGAGAATTAAATCATTCACATACATAATCAGTATATTATCTTCTCATCATTTGAATTTTGGAGAACAATGTATGGTCTCTTTACTCTTGAGTATATATATGATTTTTAACAAATAGTGAAAATTTTTCAAACCACGATATCGGTGACTGTTTCAAACCATATAAGGATTTTTTTAATTTACACACATTTGTGTTGAATTTTTCACTAAATCCTGGAGGAGCATCCATATACACTTCTTTATCTAAGTCCTCATAAAGAAAAATATTTTTTTATATTTTTTAGTATAGTAGGGGTCAATTAAGATTAGTTGAAAGTGACAGAAGAGCTCTTTATAGAGTTTAATTTTGTGACTGAGTCGAATGTATTTAAGTAATCAATTTCATACATCTAAGCTAATCCCATGGTAACAAGTTGAGACTTCATATTGTTCTAGATAGCTATCAGAATTATATTTGACTGTAAACACTAATCTACATCGAATGATTTTCTTCCCTTAGGTAGATCAACCAATTCCCACATGCCACTTTTTTAGAGTTTTTATCTCCTCGAAGGCGGCTTCTTTTCACTTAGAAACTTTTAGAGCATCCTGCACAATATTAGGAATCTCCATACAAGACAATTGTGTTGTAAAAATTGAAAAATAGGTGAAAAAATTTCATATGGCACGTAATGAGATAATGGATGTTGTGCAAGATCTCGCACCCATATAAGCAGCAATGAGATGACTGGAATCTTTAGATTTCAAATTAGGGCTAAACTCAAATTCAAAACTAGAAGACTCATAACTTGAAGGAGAAGTAGAATGATCATGGGGTAAAGGCTTAATGAGAATATTATCAGGAGGATTCATGGATTATGGGCAATGCAAATAATTCATAGACTCTTTCTCCTTTTTCGGGTATATAATGTCGAAAGGTGTAAATGACGTGGTACTTTCTTCTATGTTCTCTTTGTTAGTTGTCATAAGATTATGAACATCATGAGATAATGGATATTGTGTGCAAGATCTCGCGCCCATACAAGAAGCAATGAGATGACTGGAATCTTTAGATTTCGAATTAGGGCTAGACTCGAGTTCAAAACTAGAAACTCATAGCTTGAAGATGAAGTAGAATGATCATGGGGTAAAGGCTCAATGAGCATATTATCAGGAAGATTTATGGATTATGGGCAATGAAAATAATTCATGAACTCTTTCTCCTTCGTCGGGTATATAATGTCGAAAGGTGTAAATGATGTGGTACTTTCTTCTATGTTCTCTTTGTTAGTTGTCACAAGATTATGAGCATCATGAGATGGCTTTGTAGGAAGATTTGAATCGTCTTAAGTATCTAAAAATCTCAACTCATTTTCTCATGATATAATGTAGTTAGGATATTCAAGTTGAACAATCAAAGTTGGGAGGTATAATTTTATGAGTCTTAGATAGCAGTAGTTGAAGCTCTGTTTTGTCCCTCCTCCTTTGAAGATGATATTAAAAAATGATTGTAATTCTAAAGATGTAACAACCATGGTGACAATATTTTTTTAGAAATATAATCATAATATTTATAACCCTTTTGGGTGGGAGCGTAACCAATAAATACACATTTTATAGCTAATTGTTCAAATTTTCCTTGATTATGAATATAGATGAGAACAAATGTTGTACACTCAAACTATCTTTAAATTTAAAGAAGAAGAAAGTCAGTTTGTTAAGTAATTTCTATGAAAAACATCAAAAAGTGTATCACAGTTCAAAACATTAATGTAACAGTGAGAATGACTTCGCCCAAAAGATATTTTAACACCTTATTGTGGGGTGTCGACAAATAAAATTTGATGAATTATTACTTTTTCGAAAAAAAATTGACCCAAAATATTTTTGAAATATTATTGGCAATTATCACTCTATAATATTTGAATAAATTTTTTAAATTGTGTTTATACCATGAGGAAAAGGTTTTTAAAAAATGCTTTCACTATATATTTTTCATTCATTAAATATATCTGACTTAATTTTGTGTGACTATCAGTAAATGTAACAAACAATTTTTTCTAAAGTGTGTAAAATGTTTACAACGACCACATATATCACTATGAATCAGAGTAAAATGTATAGTTCATTTGTAAAATTGGAGATGAAAAGATAAATAATGATGTTTGGCAAACTGACAGATTTCACATTGAAAATATGACAATTTCGAAACAATATCAGAATTTAAACAAGTATTTTGACCTATTTGTATCAAATCTATTGTCAAAATAATCTTCATTTTTTCTCAGCACTGTCAATCATCCTCCTAGTGGTCAATTTCTAAAACTCATAACAAGAAAAGTAGAAATTAACTTGATGCTGATAAAGAGAAATAAATTTGTTAATTAACAATAGATTGTAAGACAATTTGTTAACATAGAGCACATCACGAAAGGTTAACGAGGTGAGTTTAATAGTTCCTATCCTGGCAATTATCGACGGAAAACTATCGACAATTTTGACATTTTTATTACTTGCTCAAGGTCTATAAAATGAGAATAATTTTGAACAACCAATTATATGAGCGATTGTGTTAGAATTGATTATCCAAGAATGAATAAAATTAGGGTTACATCTACAATACAGTGACTAGAGAGTTACTCTTCTGTACAAAAGAGCAAGACAAAGTTTAATAATTTTGGAGATTGAAACAACTTGTGCAGATGCTCTAATTGCTCCTTAGTGAAAGATATTGCATCTGAGTTGATAGAAGGCTCTTGAATTTCATCAGCAGTTGTTTGATATCACGTTTAGATTTTGGTTTCCAATTTGCGGATTTATTGTGAAGCTTTTAACATACATCATTCGTATGTTATGATTTTTTGTTATGCTCACACCATCATGGATAGGGCAAACTGGTTTTGGAATTGTGGGAACCAATAGAAATCGTAGAACTTTTTCGAGCCTCGACCAACGCTGACTTGTACGACATCGCGAGTTATTTCGGTGCTTAAAGTTGAGAAAAGGAGAAGTTGATGGAGGCAGCGCTAGCGGAGAAGTTGACTAGGTTGAAACAAATTGAGTATTTCATATGCCTACTTTTGATTTAGTTCAATTCTCCGATTCACGTTACTCAAGAACAAAAGCATTCTCTTTGAAAACTAGATGAGGAACAAAGATAAAAACAAGTCATCTTTCTCTCGAATTACAAATTTCAATGGCGTCGAAGTTCGAGAAGAAACCAATGGAGAAAAAGCGCGCCGAGAAGCACGCCACTAAATAACAACAGATGACGAAAGAGAAATATAACTAGAGCTGGCGGGGAAAGTCCTTATCACGAAGAAGGCTGCCACTGAGAACTCGACCTGGGTTTTTCGACGCCAGAGGAAAGACAGATGTCGGGTTTCTAAACGTTTCTATCCATTTGTTGCCTTCCCAACTAGTTCCAATCACGACTATATTGTAAGGAGTCTGCCACGATAAACAAAATGAGTACATAAGAAGAATCAAAATAGGGCTTTAAATGATTTGATCTCGAGTTGATCTGGCTCAGAACCATTGACTAGGATAACAAGCATAACCTATAGGCCAATCTTGAGTTGAGCCTAAGTGGCTCAAACATCTTNGAATGATTTGATCTCGAGTTGATCTGGCTCAAAACCATTGACTAGGATAACAAGCATAACCTATAGGCCAATCTTGAGTTGAGCCTAAGTGGCTCAAACATCTTGATTCATGTTTGACCCAAACCAAAAGGTGTGTTTCTCTTAATTTTTATCTGTAAAAATAAATTCTTAATCCAACCAACAAACAATTAGACATGCATATTTATACTCATTAATATGAGTATGAGTACATTAAAAAAGAACTCATACATCTACATACATTGTGATTCTATCTCGAGCTGGCAAGAACAAAACCAAGTTTAGCGCAATCGAAATTCAATCCAAGTAATCAAGGAATGGAAAGTTAGCCTGCTTGTTGAAATTAATCTTAATTCAATTCAAGTCAAAAGCCAAGATGTTGAGAACAATGAATCGATCAATCAGTCAAATTCACATCCCTAAAAAAACATTAGACAAAAATTATAGGAAATCAACAATTTCTTTTAACAAATTACATGAATCCTAGATTGTTCTCGAATTTTAAAGGCCTTCTTTTTACAACTTAAGTGTCACAAATACAGTCTATTAATTCAAATCAGAATATCCTTCCCCACTACAGTTAAATCAGCGCTCTTATCCCCAAGAAGAAGATCCCCTGATCAAATCCCCACTGAAACCCTAACAAACATCGTCGCACCCATTCTCTTTCAAAATTCTTACTACCAACATACAATTGACACAAAAATAAAATAAAATAACAATTCCGAGCATAACAAACAACTTGATCCAAAAATAACGCAGCTGACCAGTATTTAACAGCCTTGCAACGCGAGCAGCGCGTTGTGGTAGGGCTGTGGCAGACAGCGCAGTTCTGCATTCCAACTCCCGCTCCATCAACGCCAGAAACTGGTTTCTCCGCCGCATAAAAAGCTGCCTCCGCCTCCTTCTCGGCCCTCTCCGCCTCCGCCGCCGCCAGCTGAGCGAGCCGCATGACCTCCTTGCGCCTGATCGCCGCGAGCCTCCATTTCTTTCGAATCACCATCGCAACCACCGGAGAAAATGCAACGAACGCAACGAGCGCTGCGCCGCTCCATCCCGAAACCCACTGGTAGGGCATCTAAGCCCCGCCTCTCGCCTCAACGCCACAATTCTTGAGATTCACTACCGCCACCTTNCTGCGCCTGACCTCCGCGAGTCTCCATTTCTTTCGAATCACCATCGCAACCACAGGAGAAAATGCAGCGAACGCAACGAGCGCTGCGCCGCTCCATCCCGAAATCCACTGGTAGGGCATCTAAGCCCCGCCTCTCGCCTCAACGCCACAATTCTTGAGATTCACTACCGCCACCTTATCTCTCACCAGAGATCTCCTCATGTATTCCTCTCCAGAAGCCGCACATCCGAGCGTACCCTGCAAAATCCTTCCCGCAATCGATCGGAGCTAAATGTGAAGAGGGATGAACGAGGAACAGCAAGAATCGCAGGAAGAACGGGGAGAAGACGTTTTCGTAAGTGGTTTGCGATGTGACTGCGAAGCGATATATGCTAGACGGTTCCGTTGTTAGAATGAGAAAATTAAGGATGCCGACCGAATAGCACTCCTTTTTGAATTTCAGTTTTCTTTTTTTCTTGGGATAATTACACGCAGACCATCCAAATCATTCATATTTACAAATATACCACTCAGGTGATTTTCTTAAAATATTAAATATATCAATACAAGTCTATCTGAAGTCATCCCAATCTTGTTTCTATTAGATACCAAATCTTCAAACAATATAGACTAGTTGCCACTCCTCAATATAGAACTTCAACACTGAAGAATTAAATGCTATTTAATAGAAACTATTAAACCAATGATTATAATTAAAAAGTAATTGATTATCATTAGTAGCTTAAAAAAATAATGCTCATATAATCTTATTATTAAGTATAAAAAATGAGTATAAATAGAACGAAAATTATCCCAAATGAAACCATAATGATTAAGAATCCAACTAATCAAATAAGAATTATAATTATAAAATTTTCAAATAATTTTGAATTTGCACCTGAAATTAATAGAATCCAAAGAAAAATGACTAAATCCTCTAATATGTCCCACCAATATGTTTAGACACAGTCACTTTATGATAAGATATGGTATGAAGTTTTTTATCATCATAATTATTATGAAAAATATTGGAAAATAGTAGCTCGAAGTAGTTAATTTAATTAATTGAAGTCTACTCGTAGAAAAAATAACTTTTTTTCTTCGAACCAACAAGCCAAGTATGAATTTCGTCAATAAGTTCATGTCAATCAACAATAACAAGCTCTGGAGGTTTAATAGTGACACCAAAGTATTCCTGCAGTAAAAACTTAATAGAAAAATCATATAAATTACATATTTGAAAAAAAAAAAACTAATTAAGAATTATTAATATAAAAATTTGAGCATTTGCTAAAATTATTAAGGATATTAGAGATAAAATTTACATGATGTATATTATCCTTATAAAAAAAGAATATTATCAGCATATATTAAGTGATTAATACTTTTAGCATGAGTATTACTAGTCAAATGATTGCCAAGCATCAGTGAAAGAGAATTCATAACAATAGCAAAGAGGCATGGATTAAGAGAACAACAAGCTTTTCTTAACCCTAAATATGAAAGAAAATAGTGTTTTAATTCAGTGTTAATAATAATAATAAAATTAACTTCAATAGTAGAAGCAATAATCAATTTAATGAAATAGAAGGAATGTCAATCCTTTCCATTCTCTTATAAATCAAAATGTTTACTAATCTTGTTAGAGGCTTTAGTGATATCAATTATAGAACATATATTTCTAGCTAAATTACTAGAATTAAAATTATAAAGACACGCTTTTGCTAAAATAATATTATCAGCAATACCTTGACATTAAATAAAAGAAGCTTGCGAAAGAGAAAAATTTGCGTACGTAAGATGTTTGCAGAACAACATACATCGGAGGTTATTTAGAGGGTATTGGGTGGGTTATAGGTAGGTTACAGAGATGTTACAAAGGGCATAACGCCCTCAATATCCTCTAAATAACCGTCGATGTACGCAGCTCTGCACACGTCTTACGTACGTAAATTTTTCTTCTTGGGGGATGTATGGATAATATTGGGATGAATCATGTTAAGTTTACCAGCTAAAAAAATAACAATAATTTTATAAAAAATTATTGCATAAAGAAATATGATGATGATAATAATAATAATAATAAGACTTAACATTAGGTCTTTTCATAATAACCGCAATAATAATATGACTAACTCTAAGGAGAAGCTTAGCAATAGTAAAGTAATCAATTATATAAAAATCTACAATGTAATTTAGAAAATTTACCCAAAGAAATCATAATAGAAAATATACATACTACCTTCATTAGAAAACAACTTTAAATTAATAAAACAATAGAATTAAATGCTAAGGAAAAGAAAATTGTTTATAAAATACATAAGAAATCAAAATTATGCTCTTTGATAGACTATTGCGATCTACAACCCGAGCATCACTATTAACCCACTGGCATTTCAAGTAGCCAACTTAAGAAGAAATATTAAAATAAAATAAATGAAAATAAGGAAAAACATAAAATTGAATAAGAAATAAGAAAAATGACAAATCATTTAGATTTTGCTTTCTTATTTCTTTAAGAAGCGTGAAGATAAGAAGATGATATGCTTCTTGTATTCATGACATTACCAGCCAAAATTATATCATGAAAAGAAACATAAATATTGCCACCACAAATACCAACGTCATTTATAACATCATTTTAAGAAGAAATAATATCAAGAGGGATAACATGTTGTTGAACATAATTATTGATACATTTTCAACAAATCTCCATCATTTGACACGAATATTGAGGAATGATATGGATCTTGAGGCGATTTTGTGAGCAAAAAATATTCAAACATCGATAAAAACTCATTCATGACTTTGTTTTTATCAAACGTACAGTAAAATTGACCGACCCGACAGGAAGAACACAATTTTATCAAAATTAGTCCAATCTAAGTCAAATCAACCTCGGATCAAGTCGTTACACCACTCTTGGAAGGTTTTTGGACATATTTAGAAAGTTAAACGAACAACGAATCTAGCAAGTCAATAGTCAAATTGAGTGTCTCGATAAGACGAATCAAAAGAGCTCAAGATTGCTCAATTTTGACATCATTAAGGCACTTAAATGTCAATCAAAACGACTTTTGATCAAAGGAAGCTCTCCAGACTGTCTGATCAAAGTGTTTCATAACCCTACATTAATTACACGCATAACACTATAAATAGAGTCACACCCCTCTCATAAGAAGAAGAGCTTGAGACTTAAGAAATAACTTGAAGCTTTGAGAATGAGTTGAAGTACAACGTCATCGCTGATCGCCGCCAACCACCGCCGACCACCGTCGACCGTCATTAACCATCACTTAACGGCCTCCACCGTTCACCATTGATTGATGTCCACTTCTTACAACAAATTCATTCACACGTCAACGTTGTAATTTGTAAGATTGTAACATTTCTCTGCCTGTGGGACAAAAGGGTTTTTGTAATTATTAACTTATAGTAGATTTTTACGACTGGGCTAGACCCGGTGATTTTTTCCATTTCTAGGTTTCCACGTAAAAATTGATGGTGTCATTACTAGTTATTTTCTCTCTTTTGACTGTGTAATGACTCTTCGTGCCCCACTAAGACGATAATCCATCCTCTACCTCCTCAAATTTTCTAGCACGCATCAGTTTGGCGTCGTCTATGGGGAATAGAGCATTCTCATAGTGAATTATTGTATGGTCACCAGGCGCAACACTTTCAACAATGAGTATCCCACTCCAACACTCATCCTTCCAAAAGACAACCACTAAGCCAAGGTCATCAAGCCTATGCATCCTCCTACTCTAGAAGGCATTATCCTGCTAACTAAGGTGTCTTGGGTCATTCTCTAGAAGATCGAGTATGTAGGATAGAGGAGTCTCAACATGATTTCTTTCATCTTCTGCGTGAGGAGTGACAACTGCAACCCAATGGAACTTACTTACCACTAATTCAGCATTCAATAGGAAATACCCCAGTCACTGAGCTCTCTCATAATGATGAAACCATTCCCCTGTCGAGATGAGACACTGGTCTTCTCGACATTACAAGTTCCACTCATCCGTCTCATGCAGCTCACCTCCGCCCTGCCTTAGTGTTGCATTTGTCGATATCATCCGAGATGAGCTATGATGCACGGTTCAGGAAGAGTTCCCTTTGGATAAAAGGGATCGCTTCCCTGCTCACTGCACTTCCAAGAATCCTCTCCTTTAGCTGACCCGTTTTTTGACACCCTATCACAATAGGTTTCAAACTCTCAAACATTGATGCCTCTAAAGAGTAACTGATCCATACTAGCACGTCGAACAGTATTGAACCGTCTTGTACATGCACCGTGCTTCTTATGTGCTTCTCTTTCAAATGTTCTCGATGACTCTCGAAGGTCAAGCTCGCACATGGTTCGACTCTCTCTCGGGGGGGGACCATCAACACCTTCAATGAGCTTGTCAGATTATTTGTAGACCAGTTCATAACAAATAGAAGGATCATCAAAGATTCATCTCACTTATCAGAAGTTTATTACAATAAGGGGGAATCCCTTACGGAATACTTTAACAGGTTCTCCACTGAAGCCCGCCAAATTTTTGGAGTGGATCCAGAGTTACTGAGATGAGTTTTTCTTAGTGGGCTCCACCCAGAACCTTATATTCACCACTTATGTGGGAGACAATATACTCTTACGCTGATCTCATCCATTTGTTGAAGCTTAAAACTTTGCAGAAATGACTATCATGGCACACAAGGAACAACTTGAGTGATTAGAGGTCAAGTGCAAGAATAACGTCGGGGATACCAATCAAATCTCAGAATGAAAAAAGTTTGAACCATAGGGGAATCGTGAGCCACGATAAAAAAAAGAGTACACATCACGTGTCAATATTCTAATGGACATAAAGGATAAAACAACTGTCAAATGGTCAAGGCCGTTAAGATATCTAGATGATGGAGACTGGTCTCAATATTCTCATTTTCACTATGTAAAAAGACATTTGACTGATATATGTTTTTAATTAAAGGGATAAATTAAACGTTTGATATGCTAAGGTCACCTAGTGGCTACTTACATGAACAAAGTGAGGGGAACCTTAAGAGAATCATCGGAGTTATTGAATGAGAAGTACAACTCCAAATTATCTTATTTGAGTAAAAGACCGTCTTATAAAATCTTAATTTTGTTTTCATGTTGCCTTAAATAGTCATTTCAGTGAATTTTTTTTTTTCTCATGAAAGATTTTTGGGTAGAAAGTCACCTTGAGGGCAAGGTGTAGACAATTTTCTCTTCCATACCCTTGGAAGTCGAGCCCATAAGGCAAAACTTGATGGCAAGATACAGTAGTCCTGAAAGTCAAGCCTAAGACGCAAAACTGGATGAAAAGTTACAATGCTCCTAGAAGTCGAGCTCAATAGACATGACTCGATGGGAAAATATGATACTCTTAGAAGTCGAGCCCAAGAGGCAAAACTTGATGAGAAACTACAATGCGTCTGGAAGTCGAGCCCAAGAAACAAGACTCAATGGGAGGATACAATACTCCTGAAGGTTGAGCCCTATAAGCAAGACTTAATGAGAAGCAACAATGCCCCTGGAAGATGAGCTCAAAGAGCAAGTCTCGATTAAAAGCTAGTAGTAGACATTGCCCTCACTAGAAAAACTTCACAAGAGCGAGTGGTTGATGGTTTCCACTCAAATACCTCAGAAGGCGGCAAGCATCAAAAAACGTCATATTTAATATTTATATCTCCAGAGAAACAAATTGAAAATTTTAAAGAGGAGACAAATTGAAAATCTTTATTAGAAAATTATATTTACATAAATGAAAAACATATGATATATGAAGATATATCAAAATTTTAGATTGGGCATGTGCCACCATATTATTATGCAAAGAAACAAAAACATGTGATTGAATTCAGATTCGTCTAATCACGCACAAGGTAGAATCTAGTTGCCAAAGGAGTAGTAGTATAAGTTGGGTCATATTTTATCTACACCATTAGATTATCTCAAGATCTGCACAGACCGTGTACACTATACCATCTTATAATTGGTTCAAAAGTCAATGCTTTCCCTATAGAGATAACACATATTAACTATTCACCAATTACTTATTATGTAAATAAAATGATCATTATATTTGCGCATTTATGTGATTNCTTGGGATAATTACACGCAGACCATCCAAATCATTTATATTTACAAATATACCACTCAGGTGATTTTTTTTAAAATATTAAATATATCAATACAAGTCTATCTGAAGTCATCCCAATCTCGTTTCTATTAGAAACCAAATCTTCAAACAATATAGACTAGTTGCCACTCTTCAATATAGAACTCCAACACTGAAGAATTATATGCTATTTAATAGAAACTCTATTAAACCAATGATTATAATTAAAAAGTAAGTGATTATCATTAGATTAAGTATAATCAAATATTTTAAAAAATGAGTAGAAATAGAACGAAAATTATCCCAAATGAAACCATAATGATTAAGAACCCAAATAATCAAATGAGAATTATAATTATAAAATTTCCAAATAATTTTGAATTTGCACATGAAATTAATAGAATCCAAAAAAAAATGACTAAATCCTCCAATATGTCCCACCAATATGTTTAGACACAATCACTTTATGATAAGATATGGTATCAAGTTTTTTATCATCATAATTATTATGAAAAATGTTGGAAAATAGTAGCTCGAAATAGTTAATTTAATTAATTGAAGTCTACTCGTAGAAAAAATAACTTTTTTTCTTCGAACCAACAAGCCAAGTATGAATTTCGTCAATAAGTTCATGTCAATCAACAATAACATGCTCTGAAGGTTTAATAGTGACACCAAAGTATTCCTGCAGTAAATACTTAATAGAAAAACCATATAAATTACATATTTGGAAAAAAAAAAGCTAATTAAGAAATATTAATATAAAAATTTGAGCTTTTGCTAAAATTATTAAGGATATTAGAGATAAAATTTATATGATGTATATTATCCTTATAAAAAAAGAATATTATCAGCATATATTAAGTGATTAATACTTTTAGCATGAGTATTACTAGTCAAATGATTGCCAAGCATCAGTGAAAGAGAATTCATAGCAATAGCAAACAGGCATGGATTAAGAGAACAACAAGCTTTTCCTAACCCTAAATATGAAAGAAAATAGTGTTTTAATTCAGTGTTAATAATAATAATAAAATTAACTTCAATAGTAGAAGCAATAATCAATTTAATGAAATAGAAGGAATGCCAATTCTTTCCATTCTCTTATAAATAAAATGCTTACTAATATTGTTAGTGGCTTCAATGATATCGATTATAGAACAAATATTTCTAGCTAAATTACTAGAATTAAAATTATAAAGACATGCTTTTGCTAAAATAATATTATCAGCAATATCTAGCAAAAGAGAAAAATTTGCGTACGTAAGATGTTTGCAGAACAGTGTACATCAGTGGTTATTCAGAGGGTATTGTGGGGGTTATAGGTAGGTTACAGAGATGTTACAAGGGGCATAACGCCCTCAATACCCTCTAAATAACCGTCGATGTACGCAGCTCTGCACACGTCTTACGTACGTAAATTTTTCTTCTTGGGGGATGTATGGATAATATTGGGATGAATCATGTTAAGTTTACCAGCTAAAAAAATAACAATAATTTTATAAAAAATTATTGCATAAAGAAATATGATGATGATAATAATAATAATAATAAGACTTAACATTAGGTCTTTTCATAATAACCGCAATAATAATATGACTAACTCTAAGGAGAAGCTTAGCAATAGTAAAGTAATCAATTATATAAAAATCTACAATGTAATTTAGAAAATTTACCCAAAGAAATCATAATAGAAAATATACATACTACCTTCATTAGAAAACAACTTTAAATTAATAAAACAATAGAATTAAATGCTAAGGAAAAGAAAATTGTTTATAAAAGACATGATAAATCAAAATTATGCTCTTTGATAGGCGATCTACAACCCGAGCATCACTATTAACCCACTGGCATTTCAAGTAGCCAACTTAAGAAGAAATATTAAAATAAAATAAATGAAAATAAGGAAAAACATAAAATTGAATAAGAAATAAGAAAAATGACAAATCATTTAGATTTTGCTTTCTTATTTCTTGAAGAAGTGGGAAGATAAGAAGATGATATGCTTCTTGTATTCATGACATTACCAGCCAAAATTATGTCATAAAAAGAAACATAAATATTGCCACCACAAATACCATCGCCGTTTATAAAATCGTTTTAAGAAGAAATAATATCAGGAGGGATAACATGTTGTTGAACATAATTATTGATACATTTTCAGCAAATCTTTATCATTTGACACGAATCTTGAGGAATGATATAGATCTTGAGGCGATTTTCTGAGCAAAAGAATATTTAAACATTGATAAAAACTTATTCATAACTTTGTTTTTATCAAACGTACAGTAAAATTACCGACCCGACAAAAAGAAGACAATTTTACCCTACATTTAGTCCAATCTAAGTTAAATCAACCTCGTTAAACAACTCTTGGAAGTTTTTTGGACATATTTAGAAGGTTAAACGAACAAGGAATCTAGCAAGTCAATACTCGAATTGAGTGTCTCGATAAGACGAATCAAAAGAGCTCAAGATTGCTCAATTTTGACATCATTAAGGCACTTAAATGTCAATCAAAACGACTTTTGATCGAAGGAAGCTCTACAGACCGTCTGATCAAAGTGTTTCATAACCTTACATTAATTACACGCATAACACTATAAATAGAGTCACACCCCTCTCATAAGAAGAAAAGCTTGAGGCTTAAGAAAGAATTTGAAGTTTTGAGAATGAGTTGAAGTACAACGTCGTCGCTGATTGCCGCCAACCACCGCCAACCACCGCCAACCACCGCAGACCACCTTCGACCGTCATTAAACATCACTTAACGGCCTCCACCGTTCATCATCGATTGATGTCTACTTCTTACAACAAATTCATTCACACGTCAACATTGTAATTTGTAAGACTGTAACATTTTTCTGTCTGTGGGACAAAAGGGTTTCTGTAGTTATCAACTTATAGTAGATTTTTACAATTGGGCTAGACCCCGTGATTTTTTCCATTTCTAGGTTTTCACGTAAAAATTGATGGTGTCATTACTAGTTATTTTCTCTCTTTTGACTGTGTAATGACTCTTCGTACCCCATTAAGACGATAATCCATCCTCTACCTCCTTAAATTTTCTAGCACACATCAGTTTGGCGTCGTCTATGGGAAATAGAGCATTCTCATCACTAACATATGTGTGAATTATTGTATGCTCACGAAGCGCAACACTTTCAACAATAGTGTATCCCACTCCAACACTCATCCTTCCAAAAAACAACCACTAAGCCAAGGTCATCAAGCCTATGCATCCTCCTACTCTATAAGGCATTATCCTGCTAACTAAGGTGTCTTGGGTCATTCTCTAGAAGATCGAGTATGTAGGATAGAGGAGTCTCAACATGAGTTCTCTCATCTCCTGCGTGAGGAGTGACAACTACAACCCAATGGAACTTACTTACCACTAATTCAGCATTCAATAGGAAATACCTCAGTCACTGAGTTCTCTTATAATGAAGAAACCATTCCCCTGTCGAGATGAGACATTGATCTTCTTGACATTACAAGTTTCACTCATTCGTCTCATGCAGCTCACCTCGGCCCTGCCTTAGTGTTGCTTCTGCCTTTATCATCCGAGATGAGCTACGATGCACGGTTCGGGAAGAGTTCCCTTTGGATAAAATGGATCACTTCCCTGCTCACCACACTTCCAAGAATCTTCTCCTTTGGCTGACCTGATTTTTTTACACCTTATCACAATAGGTTTCAAACTCTCAAACATTGATGCCTCTGAAGGGTAACTGATCCATACTAGCACGTCGAACAGTATCAAACCATATTGTACATTCACCGTGCTTCTTATGTGCTTCTCTTTCAAATGTTTCTGATGACTCTCAAAGGTCAAGCTCGCACATGGTTTTACTCTCTCTCTCTCGGGGGGGACCATCAACACCTTCAATGAGCTTGTCAGATTATTTGTAGACCAGTTCATAACAAATAGAAGGATTATCAAAGATTCATCTCACTTATCAGGAGTTCGTCATAATGAGGGAGAATCCCTCGAGGAATACTTTAACAGGTTCTCCACTGAAGCCTGCCAAATTTCTGGAGTGGATTCAGAGTTACTGATAGGAGTTTTTCTTAGTGGGCTCCACCCAAGACCTTATATTCACCACTTATGTGGGAGATAGTAAACTCTTAGGCTGATCTCATCCATCGTGTTGAAGCTCAAATCTCTGCAGGCAAGACTTTCAAGGCACACAAGGAGCAATTTGAGTGATTAGAGGGCAAGTGCAAGAATAACGTTGGGGATACCGATCAAATCTCAGAAAGAAAAAAAGTTAGAACCATAGAGGAATCGTGAGCCACGATAAAAAAAAAAAGAGTGTACGACACTCAACACATCACGTGTCAATTTTCTAATGGACATCAAGGATAAAGCAATTGTTAAATGGTCAAGGCCGTTAAGATATCTAGATGATGGAGACTGGTCTCAATATTCTCATTTTTACTATGTAAAAGGACATTTGACAGATATATGTTTTTAATTAAAGAAATCAATTAAATGTTTGATATGCTAAGGTCACCTAGTGGCTACTTACATGAACAAAGTGAGGGGAACCTTAAGAGAATCATCAGAGTTATTGAATGAGAAGTACAACTCCAAATTATCTTATTTGAGTAAAAGACAGTCTTATAAAATTTTAATTTTGTTTTCATGTTGTCTTAAACTGTCATTTCAGTGAATTTTTTTTCTCATGAAAGATTTTTGGGTAGAAAGTCCCCTTGTGGGCAAGGTGTAGAAAATTTTCTCATCCATACCCTTGGAAGTCGAGCCCAAGAAGCAAGACTCAATGGGAAGATACAGTAGTCCTGAAAGTCAAGCCTGAGAGGCAAAATTGGATGAAAAAGTACAATGCTCCTAGAAGTCGAGCTCAATAGACTTGACTCGATGGGAAGATATGATACTCTTAGAAGTCGAGGCCAAGCGGTAAGACTTGATGAGAAACTACAATGCCTCTAGAAGTCGAGCCCAAGAAATAAGACTCAATTGGAAGATACAGCACTCCTGAAAGTTGAGCCCAAGAAGCAAGACTTAATGAGAAGCAACAATGCCCCTGGAAGACGAGCTCAAATAGCAAGTCTCGATTAGAAGCGGAGTAGACATTGCCCTCACTAGAAAGACTTCATAAGAGCAGGTGGTTGATATGTTCTCCACTCAAATACCTCAGAAGGCGGCAAGCCTCAAAAAACTTCATATTTAATATTTATATTTGCAGAGAAACAAATTGAAAATTTTAAAGAGGAGAGAATTTGAAAATCTTTATTAGAAAATTAGATTTACGTAAATGAAAAACATATGATATATAAAGATATATCAAAATTTTAGATTGGACATGTGCCACCATATTATTATGCAAAGAAACAAAAGCATGTGATTGAATTCAGATTCGTCTAATCACGCACATGATAGAATCTAGTTGCTAAAACAGTAGTAGTATAAATTGTAGATTATCTCGAGATCCGCACAGACCGTGTATATACCATCTTATAATTGGTTCAAAAGTCGATGCTTTCCCTATAGAGATAAGACATATTAACTATTCACCAATTAAACTATTCACCAATTACTTATTTTGTAAATAAAATGATCATTATATTTGTGCATTTATGTGATTGGCAAATGTGGCGCCCCATTACCAACCATGTATCAATTAATGCATCCTATTCATGTTGAGCTCATGTTAATGTGCATTAACTTGGTGGTACCCCATGGCCAACCATGCCTGCATTCCCATAAGTAAGACAAGGGTGAATTTACAACTCTTAAGCTCTCATATTTACATACTTTACACCTAAACCTTTGTAGGCCGCTCAGCAACAACAAAGTTGACGACATCTTAGTACATGGCTACGTTCTATTTCTCTTTTCATGTTCATCATAGATGTTGCTAAGGAGTTATCTCGAGTGAAGCAAGGTTGGTCATTTGAGAAGTTGCTACAGAAAAAATTCTTACGTCCGGAGTCCGAACATATGAAAACATAATATAAAAACTAGAATTTCCCGTGCATTGTGTCTGTTTTCTCGTTGCTACGAGGATCGAAACAGGGCACGGGACGAAGTTATCGCAAGTGCTCGTTTTGGAGAATTAAAACCTTTTGAATACTTTTTATATAAATACAGAAGTTTAATTATGACATATATAAATATGAGAGTTTGGAGATGTAAATCTCCTTTAAGAATATATATATATATATANTTGAGAAGTTACTACAGAAAAAATTCTTGCGTCCGGAGTCCGAACATATAAAAACATAATATAAAAACTAGAACTTCCCGTGCATTGTGTTTGTTTTCTCGTTGCTACGAGGATCGAAACAGGGCACGGGATATATATATATCATTTTTTAAAAATAAATCATGCAAATAATAATAAGTTTGATCCTAAGAAATTCCGAATATTCTCATTAAATTTTTTTTCTGCACCAACCTTTTTAAATAATAATGAATTAATGAAAAAATAATATTATTATTCCAAAATTGATGAAAATGAACGCATCTTAAAATTTTAATACTAATTTGCACATTAGATAAAAAAGTGACCCCTATATTAATCCGGCGGATCAGCATATGCGGTGCCCGCGTGCGCGTGGGGGTAAGTATTCTTTCCACCGTATCCGGAACGATTTTCCATAAAAAGTCCCGAGTCCATCGCAATGCCAAATATTCCGAAAGCAGTTCCGCTCCTCCGCTGCGGCGCCGACCTTGGTGACGTTACTCCTCCGAACAATTTTCCCGCCGGGCCCACTGATCTCCCACGTCATCTCGCCATCACTTGCGCATCACCGTTCAGCGTCGACGTGGACCCCACCATCGAAACTTCAGCCGTCGGATCGATCACTCCAAAGAAATGCTAAATTTTAAATAAAAAAAATAATGGGCTGATTTATCCTGTACTGATTTATTTAGGTATTTTACGTTTAAATTTTGTTTTCTTACATTTATACCACCCAGGCCTAACATATCACGCCTAAAATATCATTTTTTTTATTTACTTTTAAATGGTGAATTATACGGCTGTCAAAACGGTTCGTTTTTCTCAAATAGCTCGTGTTTGACTTGTTGAGAAGTTCATGTTCAATTTATTCACTAAGTTAATAAGCCGAACACGAACAACACAAACAAATATTTATTATTTATTTGTTCGTATTCGGCTTGTTTTAGCTTGAAATACTATTAATCAATTATATATATTTATATATATATATATATATATATATTTGATGAGTAGTATTTTTAAAAAATTTAGTTGACTACATGGCTACAAAGNTATTTATACCACCCAGGCCTAACATATCACGCCTAAAATATCATTTTTTTTATTTACTTTTAAATGGTGAATTATACGGCTGTCAAAACGGTTCGTTGTTCTCAAACAGCTCGTGTTTTACTCGTTGAGATGTTTATGTTCAATTTATTCATTAAGTTAATGAGCCGAACACGAACAACACAAATAAATATTTATTCGTTCATATTAGGCTCGTTTTAGCTTGAAATACTATTAATCAATTGTGTATATATATATATATATATATATTTGATGAGTAGTATTTTTAAAAAATTTAGTTGACTACATGGCTACAAAGATTTGTAATCAATTAAAAGTATTAATGAAGAAAATAGAATAAAAAATTATTAATTTAGATACAAAGAATGTTTTAAATCTTGTCTCAATCATTAACATCTTATGACTACATGATTAGGGTTTTCAAAACGATTCTTTGCTCGTGAACGGCTCGCTAAGCAAACGAGTCGAACACGAACACATTTTTTGACACTATCTGAGCACTCAGCTCGTGTTCGGCTCTTTTACACCCATAATGAATTACACATTTGGATGCGAAAGATGGCATGCATGCAAAATTTTAAATTGAAATATTGATAGATGAGCATAGAGTGGCATGTGAGTAAATAATTTTGACGTGCGCTTGGAACTGATTTGGCATCTTAGAAATATAAAATATAATTTAAGAAGCTATAGTTTGTCTTTTTGTGTAAAAATAAATATTACAAAATTTGCAACCGCTATAAGTCTTTGTTTTCTCTCTTGAAACTCAGCATATACTTATGCGACTGAAACATTTATATAATTATATAATTAGCCTTTTTCATTTTTTTCTTAGCTTTCATNTCTTTTACACCCATAATGAATTACACATTTGGATGCCAAAGATGGCATGCATGCAAAATTTTAAATTGAAATATTGATAGATGAGCATTGAGTGGCATGTGAGTAAATAATTTTGACGTGCGCTTGGAACTGATTTGGCATCTTAGAAATATAAAATATAATTTAAGGAGCTATTGTTTGTCTTTTTGTGTAAAAATAAATATTACAAAATTTGCAACCGCTATAAGTCTGTGTTTTCTCTCTTGAAACTCAACATATACTTATGCGACTGAAACATTTATATAATTATATAATTAGCCTTTTTCATTTTTTTCTTAGCTTTCATATATTCATTTGTAAATTTATAATTATATTAATTAAATAATAATATTACTAACAATAAAATCACACTTTTTTGGTTCCCTCTTCCTACCTTCCACCTTCCAAATGTTGCTTTCACAATATAGCCCCTGTTTTCCTTATTATTTTTTAATTTGCAAATATAAATAATTTTTAATATATATATAGGTTAGCACATTGTAGAATTTTTTTATTTAATTAAAAAATAGTGCAATAAGCGGCGTGCTTAAATACAGAAGATATGATAAGTCCACTCANTTTTATAATTATATTAATTAAATAATAATATTACTAACAATAAAATCACACTTTTTTGGTTCCCTCTTCCTACCTTCCACCTTCCAAATGTTGCTTTCACAATATAGCCCCTGTTTTCCTTATTATTTTTTAATTTGCAAATATAAATAATTTTAAAAATATATATAGGTTAGCACATTGTCGAATTTTTTTAAAATTTTTTTTTTATTTAATTAAAAAATAGTGCAATAAGCGGCGTGCTTAAATACAGAAGATATGATAAGTCCACTCAAAGACTTTGAATTAGAAAAAAAAAATGATTTGAGGAGAATTAAACGTGTAATTAAATGCTTTTGCTTAGCTAATGAATGATGTTTGGTGTAGACTATCACTCATGGACGCCAGTCAATTATAAAAATATAATTCTAATGTTAAAACTATATAAATTAATGTTGAATCTGAGATCGTTCGGGAAACACGTCCAAAAATGTAGCGTTTTATTAGGAGATAATTAGGAGACAGAGTGTGTGTGTGTGAAGGAGCGGCAATAGACAAACAAAATGTATCATTTATTCATAATATGAATTCCTGTTTATAGATTTGAGTCTCAATATTATAAAAGTACATATTGGTCCCCTAATCATTAAC
The DNA here is from genome assembly GCA_002079205.1 of Phalaenopsis hybrid cultivar. Classification (NCBI taxonomy): domain Eukaryota; kingdom Viridiplantae; phylum Streptophyta; class Magnoliopsida; order Asparagales; family Orchidaceae; genus Phalaenopsis; species Phalaenopsis hybrid cultivar. The sequence goes on from JXCR01148443.1 coordinate 21,710, forward strand.
TTTTTTATGAGGATTTTTTGGTATATTTGCATATAATAAAGCCCGGAATCTATTATCGATAAGGGTCGTCGATCGTCTAACAGGTTTTTGTTGGATCGATTCATGGTCTGAATGAGTGCCCCTCCATCAATTATTTTGAAGGCTAATGACCGTCTTGATGGACTTCTTTTTGTCATCTTCTATCGATTGTTCGAGCATGAAATTTTCGTCGTCACTACTCATCTAAAACGATCATCTATTGATGTGTCCGATCGGTCGTACTTCTTTGCTATTTCGCTTATCTACTTTGAGATTAGTGCAAACACATTTTTTATGTATACTATTAAGTTTTAATTAATGGCTTATTTGAAAACGGCTTGTAATTAATTGTAAATATAATAATTAGAAATNGTAGACAAACAAAATGTATCATTTATTCATAATATGAATTCTTGTTTATAGACTTGAGTCTTAATATTGTAAAAGTACATATTGGTCCCCTAATCATTAACTTTTTTATGAGGGTTTTTTGGTAACTTACGAGATTATTTGCATATAATAAAACCCAGGATCTATTAGATCGATAAGGTCGTTGATCATCTAGTAGGTATTTGTTCGATTGATTCATGATATGAAAACGTGCCTCTCCATCGATTATTTTGAAGGCTGATGACCGTCTTGATGGACTTCCTTTTGTCATCTTCAGTCGATCGTTCGAGCATGAGCTTTTCGTCGTCACTGCTCATCTAAAACGATCATCTATTGCTTCGTCCGATCGGTCGTACTTCTTTGCTATTTCACTCATATATTTTGAGATTAGTGCAAACACATTTTTATGTGTACTATTAAGTTTTAATTAATGGCTTATTTGAAAACGGCTTGTAATTAATTGTAAATATAATAATTAGAAATGAATCATTTTCGTTATTGTTTATGAAAAAAATTCTGCCAGAATATCCTTCTATATATATATATATATATATATATATATCTGGAAATGGCTATTTTTATTATATATATTCTTAATATATACATCATATATTATAACTTAAAACGATTAAATTATTAAATATATATAAATAAATTATTAAACAATCATAACAAATTTTTAATGGCTGTATTTGTGAAAATGTGGCAATTTTTTTTTTATATTGAACAATATATTTTTTATTAGTTGAGAAAATAAAAATATATTTTTTATTAGTTGAGAAAACTAAGCTCGAATATCTTATTATTATTACTTATTATTATTTATTCCCAAATATTTAGCCAACCTGTTCGCAACCAACAAACCCCTGCCAGCACCTAACTCCGAAGCCCCTTATTTTAGGGGTATTTACGTACATACTACCTAATTCATATTTATTTACATATCTAACCCACATTTTTTTATCAACTAAAAAAAATATCACTATTTCGCTAAGTGCATAAATCATCCTTTGTTTTGCAGTGAGCAGTGAGGGTTGATGAGTCCTTTCGGGTTAACATTAATGACCCAAAATTGACTTGAAATCAACCTGCTAACCCTAAATTGACCCCAAACCTTAAACCCTATCAATTAGAATTTATAAGATGACTTGCATGAATTGAATTTGGCTTGAATTCTAGTGTCCATTCCATTGCCATCACCATAAGCAAGCTAAAAGTTGAATAAAATATATATTCTTAATCATTTTCTATTGGTAGATAATTAAGAGGGATATATAATATAGTTTTAAATTAATATATTATTACTTAATTCATCTAATTAAGCACAAGTTTATGGAGTAAAATATAATTAGTTTATTTCATGATTACTTCTTTCATAAAGCAATCACCTTCTATTTATAGATATTTAAATGGGATAAAACATTTTCAAGTTTTACTTTACCCAAAATTGATCATAGCTAAATAGAGATAAATTGAATAAAACAAATTTATTAAATGAATAAGTACATTAACACAATTTTAATTCTAACAAACAAACTCAATCCAAACCTAACACAAAGAATTAATAGTCATATCAATCCTAAGCTTTAAAATATCCATCTATAAAATAAATAAATTAATAAATGGAAGAAAAAAAATCATTTTTATATATAAATAAATTAATTTTTAGTTTTTTAGATGATTCGCATTAAATAGTGACGTGCACACTTAGTGTTGATCAACAGGTTGGATTTTGGTTCGACTCAAAACAATTTCGACCCTACCTAACCTGAATATTATATAGGCTGAAAATCTCAACTGTAACCCGGCCGCGTTCAACCTATCAACTGAAGTCGACACCAATAACACATTTAACATAAGGAGCAACCACGATTTAGGTTAAAATTGGATCAATTTCATATCAATTTCAAATAAATTTAGGGTTGGCAGACCATTTTTATTTTAGCTGGTCAATCTGAATCCGACAAAAAAAAAACTAAGGCATTGCTTGGGATCAATTTTAGTTTTCTATTTTTTGTTTTGTTTTTTAGTAGTGAAANGAACCCGGCCGCGTTCAACCTATCAACTGAAGTCGACACCAATAACTCATTTAACAGAAGGAGCAACCACTAGTTAGGCTAAAATTGGATCAATTTCATATCAATTTCAAATAAATTTAGAGTTGGCAAACCATTTTTATTTTAGCTGGTCAATCTGAATCCGACAAAAAAAAACTAAGGCATTGCTTGGGATCAATTTTAGTTTTCTATTTTTTGTTTTGTTTTTTAGTAGTGAAAACAAAAAATAGATAACAAACCAAAAAAAAAAAAGTTGTACTTTTTATTTTAAAAATATGTTTTTCAGAGCATTACATGTTTTGGACTCCATCGCCCGCCGCAGCATGCCAACCGTCGACCGCTGACACAGACACACGCTGTCATTGGCCGATGCCGCCGCCCGCCCTCTGCCATCGTCCACCTCCGCTCGCCCACCGCCACCAGCCCTTGCTAGCTGTTGCCACCGCCATGCGCCTGCCACCCACCGCTTGCTTGCCCACAAGTAATGTTTCTTGTTGGGTGGAACGAGGGAGATGTCGTATACGTCATGGGTGACAGAGCTTAATACTGGAGCGTACGTATACCCGACTGTTTTATAAAAAAATTATAGTTTTCTCTTTAAGAAAAATAAAAAAATATAATAGTAAACATGTTTTATATTTTTTATTTTTAAAACCATATAAATCATGACAGTCTCACGCATTTTCTAAAAACAGAAAATATAAAACAAAAATAAAATTGATTAAAAACAAAAATAAAAAAAAGAAAACAAAAAATGATCCCAAACAGACCCTAATAATCATGTTATGAAATTTAAGACAAACACGCAAAAATTTTACTTGAATCAACCCAAACTTAGATTTTTTTGAATCAGTATCGGGTCGAGTGGACGTGTCAGAAACTTTTTTTGAATCAAATTACACCATTAATTTTGAAACTCATTTGCTTTAGATGCATTCCAATTAAAACAAATAAAAGAAATTAAATATACAAAATATAAAATGTAAAACTCAAAAAGAATTAAGTATGTCCACATCCAACGTAAATGTCATGTGCCACAAATGTCTTTACCCTACTATTTAGGAAATGACCTAAAAGGGCCTAGGGATGAATAACAAACTTCACCGAAAAATTCCAACCCACAACCCACTATTTAATTAAAAAAAATAAAAATAAAAATTATAATTTCTAATTAAAACTTAATTATAATAAATATAAAAATTAGTATAATCTAAATTTTAATAAGTAACTCATGCATCATACATATTTTAAAATAAGTTTGATAGTCTTTAAACTCATATTTAATATATATATATATATAATGAAATGTTTTTTCTTATAAATAAGTAAAAAATTTACAAGTTTGCCCTTTGTATTATTTCATAAAGAATAAACGGCACATCAACGGTAACTTTTATTATTCTTTCAAAATGAATGGGACGTTTTTGCAATATTTGGTGGACCATTTGTAAAGTATGTTGAAAAAAATTTCATTCTTGAAAATGATGTTTTCCTACACCTAACCGAGCCTTTCTTATTAGTGGATACTGTTGAAATGGTTTAATAATAAAATAAGGGTCATTCACATATATACGTGCGTTCAACCGTAACCTGTTGGTAGAGAAGTTCCCTCAGGTATCCCACTCTGGCCAGTTTGACAGTAGTGAGGACGATTCTCGAATAATTAGACACATGAGGTTGGTTATGGCTCATATCATAGTCTCTGACCATTCTTTTTAGAATGGTCTGAGGCTATNGCCGTAACCTGTTGGTAGAGAAGTTCCCTCAGGTTACATGTTTTAATCCCACTCTGGCTAGTTTGGCAGTAGTGAGGACGGTTCTCGAATAGTTAGACACATGAGGTTGGTTATGGCTCATATCATAGTCTCTGACCATTCTTTTTAGAATGGTCTGAGGCTATNATATTTGTGAAAATGTGGCAATTTTTTTTTTATATTGAAAAATATATTTTTTATTAGTTGAGAAAACTAAGCTCGAATATGTTATTATTATTTATTCCCAAATATTTAGCCAACCTGTTCGCAACCAACAAACCCCTGCCAGCACCTAACTCCGAAGCCCCTTATTTTAGGGGTATTTACGTACATACTACCTAATTCATATTTATTTACATATCTAACCCACATTTTTTTATCAAATAAAAAAAATATCACTATTTCGCTAAGTGCATAAATCATCCTTTGTTTTACAGTGAGCAGTGAGGGTTGATGAGTCCTTTCGGGTTAACATTAATGACCCAAAATTGACTTGAAATCAACCTGCTAACCCTAAATTGACCCCAAACCTTAAACCCTATCAATTAGAATTTATAAGATGACTTGCATGAATTGAATTTGGCTTGAATTCTAGTGTCCATTCCATTGCCATCACCATAAGCAAGCTAAAAGTTGAATAAAATATATAT
>JXCR01148444.1:13651-35335 GCA_002079205.1 Phalaenopsis hybrid cultivar
ACTTTCATGCTTCATGAAAGTTGTTCATCATGATGTTTTACACCAAACACAACAATCAATTTAGACTTAGCCCATGGATAGCCCAAGTTTGACCCAAACTTAGCCCAACATGCTTAAAATGGGTCGAAAATCAAAAATCCACCAAATTGATTAACCAATTGACCTCAAAATGACTTTCACTCTTCATCAATCAATTTGAGCTTAGACCATGGCTAGCCCAAGTTTGACCCAAACTTAGCCCAACATGCTTAAAATGGGTCAAAAATAAAAAATCCTTCAAATTGATTAACCAATTGACCTCAAAATGACTTTCACCCTTCGTGAAAGTTATTCCTCATTCAAATTGATTAACCAATTGACCTCAAAACGACTTTCACCCTTCATGAAAGTTGTTCCTCATGATATCTTACACCAAATGCCATATTTAATTGGGTCAATTGACATGTCTTACCTAGTCCAAACACAAGATTTGGTCATATGCACCTTCTTGGACTTATGGCCAAATCCAAACCAATTGAGCTTGGTATGGTCAAATGAGCCTTACCTTAACTCATCCTAGACTCTAAAGTTAAGTTTAAAACCAGCCACCAACCCATGGTTAAGCTTGATATTTATCTCATGGGTAAAAATTCGTTTTTAATTTTTAAAAGGGATAAAGAGAGGGTTAAATCAAAGTACTTTCCATACCACATGTCAATACCCTATGGTGCCATTTTTACTGCTCATTATAAGCTTTAACCATGCCCATTTTTACTGCTCATTACAAGCTTTAACCATGACCCAACCCTTGGTTAACCACTTTAACCCGTCAAAACCGTGAGCCCCCATATGGCCAATACCCAAATTCTTGCCAAGTAGCCACCTCAGCCCAAATTGAGCTGAGAGCTCTTCTGCTTAACACCTAAGCAGTTGGGCTAACCCCTCAATTGGCCAGCCAAGCTTTCCCTTGGCCAATTTCTATAAAATACCTCCCACGGTCATGAATAGTGTGGTAAAAAAACTTTCACCAAGGCCTCCCAAACTGCTCAGAGAGCTTCTCTAAGAGTCCCTTAGCACATTACAATCCATTTCCCTTTCCCAATTCCACCACAAAAATCCAATTTTGAGTTTGAATTCCTGCCTGAAACCAGGACAAACTTCAATCCAAACTTACACAACACCAAACTTCAAACAAATTGGCTCTACACCTTCACAACAGTGAAGGAAGCCAAACCCCCATCAATTCCCCTTTTGAAATAGCCTCTACCATAGCTCTCAATCAACACCCAAAATCGGTTGTGGTCGAAATCATACATAGGCCTTACACCAGAGCCAGAGCCTTCATCCCTAAGCTCTTTGGGACCCAACGAAGGTGTATAGAATCTCTGATTGAGGCTAAACCTCTCGGAGCAAAGGTATAACCTCACTCACTCTCCCGAGCCTTTGCGAGNATAAGGATTGTTGACCTCACTTTTGGTTGAGGTCTATAAACTTCTTCAGTAGCCTAGGTCTAGCCATAAGACTTTCCTATTTACTAGTCTTAGAAAACTAGAAAAGATACCCTCATCATTAGAAGCTCAAAACTTTTTTTCTTTACTCAACTTGAAGTTCCACATATTGGTCCCAACCTCTAATACTTAGTAGGTAAGATCATTATGAGGGAACTCAAGGAGAGTTCCTATAGGGCTACTTAGCCTTAGGATTGACTCTAGGTGTTGGTTTAGAGTTAAAGTATACCATACCCCCACAATACCTTACAATACCCTGGCTAAGATCAATACATGGGGACCCAAAATGGAGATTTCATTGATCTATGACTCATTTAAAATGGTTCTTTAACCAATTACATTTGAAATGCCCAACTTTGCCTTTTGCCCCTAGGCACCTCCAAATTACCTAACTGCCCTTGGGACCCAAATTTGGCCAAAGCTTTTGCCCCTAGGCACCTCCAAATTACCTAACTGCCCTTGGGACCCAAATTTGGCTAATATATTTTGTCCCTAGGCACCTCCAAATTACCTAACTGCCCTTGGGACCCAAATTTGGCTAATATTCTTAAAATTTGTCAAAATACCCAAAATTGATCAAAACCCATTTCAAACAGCTTGAATACATCCAAATTTGTTAAAATTTCCAAAAATTTTGTCAAAATACCCAAAATAATCAAAACCCATAAACCCAAATTTGGCCAAAATTCCCAAATTTTGCCAAAATACCCAAAATTGATCAAAACCCATTTTGTTTATTTTGAATATATCCACATTTGCCAAAACTGACAAAAATTTCCAAAAAATGGCCAAATTACCAAAATGCCACTCCATGGCCCAAAAATTCAAAAATTCTAAAAATTCCTAAAAAATCCCAATAAATCTAAAATATTCCCAATTTCATTTTGTCCAACTACAACTTGGTCCAATTTGGTCAATTTGACCATCTTTGACAAAATCCCCAAATTAGCCCCAATATATGGTTCAATTTGGTCAATTTGACCATCTTTGACCAAAACCCCCAATTTGCCCCAATATTGGCTAACACCCCAAATCTCAACAATTGAATGCCCTAAACCTCAAATTAGCATCCAATTTTTGTTGAAAATACTTTTTTAGGTCATTTGTGACCAAACAAAATAATCAATTTGAGCTTAGCCCAAAGCTAGCCCAAGTTTGACCTAAATTTGACCCTTAAAGGCTTAATTTAGGTCTAAACCCAAACCCACCAAAATCCATACAAATGACCATCAAACAAACTTCAAAACAACTTTTATCCTTAATAAAAATTGTTTATTATGATGTTTTACACCAAATACAACAATTAATTTGAGCTTAGCCCAAAGCTAGCTCAAGTTTGACCCAAGTCTAGCCCTACATGCTTAATTTAGGTCTAAACCCAAACCCATCAAAACCCATTCAAATTGACCACCAAATCAACTTCAAAACAACTTTCATCATTCATGAAAGTTGTTCATCGTGACATTTTACATCAAATAAAATAATTAATTTGGACTTAGCCCATGGCTAGCCCAAGTTTGACCCAAACTTAGCCCAACATGCTTGTCAATTTGGACTTAGCCCATGGCTAGCCCAAGTTTGACCCAAACTTAGCCCAACATGCTTAAACCAATTTGAGCTTAGCCCAAAGCTAGCTCAAGTTTGACCCAAACTTAGCCCAATATGCTTAAAAATCAATTTGGACTTAGCCCATGGCTAGCTCAAGTTTGACCCAAACTTAGCCCAATATGCTTAAAAGAAAATCAAAAATCCACCAAATTGATTAACCAATTGACCTCAAAATGACTTTCACTCTTCATCAATCAATTTGAGCTTAGACCATGGCTAGCCCAAGTTTGACCCAAACTTAGCCCAACATGCTTAAAATGGGTCAAAAATCAAAAATCCACCAAATTGATTAACCAATTGACTTCAAAATGATTTTCACCCTTCATGAAAGTTTAAAAATTCACCACATTGATTAACCAATTGACCTCAAAATGACTTTCACCCTTCATGAAAGTTCTATGGCTAGCCCAAGTTTGACCCAAACTTAGCCCAACATGCTTAAAATGGGTCAAAAATCAAACAAGGCTAGCCCAAGTTTGACCCAAACTTAGCCCAACATGCTTAAAATGGGTCCAAAACCAAAAGCTAGCCCAAGTTTGACCCAAACTTAGCCCAATATGCTTAAAATGGGTCAAAAACCAAATCTAGCTCAAGTTTGACCCAAACTTAGCCCAATATGCTTAAAATGGGTCAAAAATCAAAAATCTTCAAATTGATTAACCAATTGACCTCAAAATGACTTTCACCCTTCGTGAAAGTTATTCCTCATACAAATTGATTAACCAATTGACCTCAAAATGACTTTCACCCTTCATGAAAGTTGTTCCTCATCTAATTTTGACCCAAACTTAGCCCAACATGCTTAAAATGGGTCAAAAATCAAAAATCCACCAAACTAGTTTGACCCAAACTTAGCCCAACATGCTTAAAATGGGTCCAAAACCAAAAATCCACCAAATAATTTGACCCAAACTTAGCCCAACATGCTTAAAATGGGTCAAAAATCAAAAATCCACCAAATTGTTTAACCAATTGACCTCAAAATGACTTTCCCCTTTCATGAAAGTTGTTCCTCATGATCTCCTACAGGACCCAAACTTAGCCCAATATGCTTAAAATGGGTCAAAAATAAAAAATTCACCAAATTGATTTAACCCAAACTTAGCCCAATATGCTTAAAATGGGTCAAAAATCAAAAATCCACCAAATTGATTAATCCAAACTTAGCCCAACATGCTTAAAATGGGTCAAAAATCAAAAATCCACCAAATTGATTAACGATTGACCTCAAAATGACTTTCACCCTTCATGAAAGTTGTTCCTCATGGTCTCTTACACCAAACACCATAGTTATTTGGGCCAATTGACATGCCTAACCTAGCCCAAACACAAGATTTGGTCACATGACATATTTAATTGGGCCAAATTTACATGCCTAACCTAGTTCAAACACAAGATTTGGTCACATGCACCTTTCATATTTAATTGGGCCAATTAACATGCCTAACCTATTTCAAACACAAGATTTGGTCATGTGCACCTTTTTGGACTTATGGCCAAATATTTAATTGGGCTAATTGGCATGCCTAACCTAGTCCAAACACAAGATTTGGTCATGTGTACATATTTAATTGTGCTAATTTATATGCCTAACCTAGTCCAAACACAAGATTTGGTCATATGCACCTTTTTGGACTTATGGTCAAATCCAAACCANGGACTCAGAAGGCGGCATCAAATAGAAGCGCGCCACGTGGCTGTTCGAAGGATCTGATGATCCAGTCAGCCGACGGTTTGAATAAATAAATAGGGGTATTTAATAAATTCAGAAAATAGCCCCTAAACTTTAAAAATTCATATCTTTGCATAAAAAATTCATAAAAATAAAATAAAAATACCCTCTTGCTCAGTGAACATAGGAGAATCATATTTTGAATAGATAAATAGGGTATTTAAAAAATTCAGAAAATAGCTATTAAACTTCAAAAATCTATATCTTTGTATAGAAAATTCATAAAAATAAAATAAAAATACTCTTTTGCTCAATGAACAGAGGAGAATCATGTTAAATTATTTTCACATTAATTTGATGCATAAATTATTTTTAAAAAATGAATTAGGGTTACGGGTTTTTCAATTCTCCATTCATATTGGATTATCACCTTGACTCCAAATTTTTATATGTTGTGATTTTTCAATTCTCCATTCATGTTGAGATATCACCTTGACCCAAAATTTTTATATGTTGTAGCATCTAGGTGCACAATTGGAGTATTTTTCCAAAGACATAAAAGATCTCTAGACAGAGATCTTAATTTTCTAAATTTTTATGTATTTTATTTTAAAATAATTATAGAAAATTTTATGTGGCTTAGAAAATTCTACAAAAATTCATGCAAGCTCCCTATGGCCAGAGTAGTCTTAAAAAATAATTTCATGATTTTTAAAAATCAAAATATTACTATTTTGAGCAAACCTTAATTTGCTTAAAACATTTAATTTGGAGTACATAGCAATCAAAAATACTTGATTTTTATTCTCCATTGTGGCTCATAGGTCAGAAAACTCACCATAAAAATTTCAAGTCATTTGTAGATCATTTAATATTTTTAATTGATTTTTAAATGTGACCATCAAATTTGAAACTTAAATAATTTTTAAAAATCAAAATATAACTCCAAAAATTATGAAACTTTGTTCTTTGAGTTCTCTGATATCAGGGGGATTTAATAAAAATAAAAATATATTTAAAATAAAAAATTGATTTTAGGTNGATATTTTTCAAAGGTTTAAAAATAAAGATACCTATTTTTAAACCTTAAAATGGTTTTTAAGGTTTAAAAATAGAATTTTCACTAAAATAATTCTAAAAAATCAAATAAAAATAAAAAAAAATATAAAATAAATTTCTCTGGGTTCCTTGACCTCAGAGATATTTTTCAAAAATATAAAACATATTTTTAAAAATATAAAATATTTTATTTTTATTAAAATCCCCAAACATTCAAACAATTTTAATAAATCACATAAAATTCAAAAAATTATGAAATTTTGGTCAAATGACTTGCTGGTCTAGGGCTAGGTTACATAAAAATTTCAAATGATTGGGAGTTGTCTTGATCATCTTTTGGAATTTTCTTTGAATATGCATATTTTTGTATAAAAATAATTATATGAATTAAATTAAATTGTGAAAATTCACATTTTCTCCTCTAATGTCTTAATTGACCTATCAGTAGGGTTACATTAAAATTTCAAAGTCATTTGACTTAAATTTGACAAATTATGAAAGTTTGGACCCTTAGGGGCAAAATTGTAATTTTGGATATTTTGGCCTTAATGAATATTTAGGCTAAATCAAAATGGGAAATGGGTAATTTCTAATATTAATTAACTCATTTGATGATTTGCAATAAAAAATGGGCTTGATTGGTAGAAACCCACTTCACTCTGCCAAATTACAAGATAAAAGAATGGTTCCTATAATTATCAAAATTTTGGAAACTTCATTAGCATAAGATGACTTTTGAATTTAGAGGTATAACTTTGGAAATNCAAAGGGTAATTTCTGATATTAATTAACTCATTTGATGATTTGCAATAAAAAATGTGCTTAATTGGTAGAAACCCACGTCACTTTGCCAAATTACATGATAAAAATAATTCCCATAATTATCAAAATTTTGAAAACATCATTAGCATAAAATGACTTTTGAATTTAGGGGTATAACTTTAGAAATTAATGATTTCACACCCCTAAAATGATATTTAAAATAATCTTGATAATGACCACTTAAAGTTTTAAATCTTTTCAAAATTAATACATTCACACTCACTTCATAATGACCACTTAAAGTTTTAAATCTTTTCAAAATTAATACATTCACACTCACTTAGGTCTAAAGGACTTAGTGGTGAATTTAAGCCAATATTAAAACTTGATAAAGAGGATTACAAAAAATCAACATCATTAAACTTTTTTTAAACACCACAAGTTCAATTATGACTAAAAATTTGGTTAAGTGTCCTTAAATACACTAATTTGCCCCCTTTAGGGTCTTCACCAACANTACATGACTTTGGAAATTAATGATTTCACACCCCTAAAATGATATTTAAAATGATCTTCATAATGACCACTTAAAGTTTTAAATCTTTTCAAAATTAATACATTCACACTCACTTAGGTCTAAAGGACTTAGTGGTGAATTTAAGCCAATATTAAAACTTGATAAAGAGGATTACAAAAAATCAACATAATCAAACTCTTTTAAAATGCCACAAGTCCAATTAGGATTAACATTTGGCTAAGTGTTCTTAATAACACTAATTTGCCCCATTTAGGGTCTTCACCAACATAATCTTCAAATTAANAACTTAGTGGTGAATTTAAGCCAATATTAAAAATTGATAAAAAGGATTAGAAAAATCAACATAATTAAACTTCTTTTAAACACCACAAGTCCAATTAGGATTAAAAATTTGGTTAAGTGTCCTTAAATACACTAATTTTCCCCCTTTAGCGTCTTCACCAACATAATCTTCAAATTAAAAGACAAATGACATTCACCCTATTCTTAGGGATAATCAAGACATNCTAATTAAACTTTTTTTGAACACCACAAGTCCAATTAGGACTAAAAATTTGGTTAAGTGTCCTTAAATACACTAATTTGCCAACATAATCTTCAAATTAAAAGACAAATGACATTCACCCTATTCTTAGAGATAATCAAGATTCTTAGGGANAGATGACTTATTAAGTAACATAATAAAGTTTAAATGAACCCAAGACCTTTTACCAGATATTAAGAAGGTTGCATGGACCNCATATCAGGAGGATATAATAAAAATAAAAATATATTTAAAATAAAAACTTGATTTCTAGGTTATTTTTAAATATTTTTAATAATTAAAAAATAAAAAAAATCATAAAATATTAAACTCATGGAAATATTCCAAATTATTTCCTAAACACTTAGGAATCATTGGACATTTTTTCAAGGTCTAAAAATAAAGATATCTATTTTTAAACCTTAAAATGATTTTGAAGGCTTAAAAATAGAATTTTCANGCACTTAGGGATCATTAGAATATTTTTCCAAGGTCTAAAATTAAAGATATCTATTTTTAAACCTTAAAATGATTTTTAAAGCTTAAAAATAGAATTTTCACCAAAACAATTCTAAAAAATCAAATCAAAAAAAAGAAAAATACAAAATAAATTTCTATGGGTTCCTTGACCTTAGAGAGATTTTCAAAAAATATAAAACATATTTTTCAACATATAAAATATTTTATTTTTATTAAAGTCCCCAATTGATAATTTTAATAAATCACAGAAAATTCAAAAAATTATGAAATTTTGGCCAAAGGACTTTCTGTTAATAAATCACAAAAAAATTAAAAAACTATGAAATTTTGTTCAAATGACTTTCCTGTCTAGGGCTAGCTCACATAAAAATTTCAAGTGATTAGGAGTTATCTTGATCATCTTTTGGAATTTTCCTTGAAAATGCACATTTATGCATGAAAATAATTATATGAATTAAATTAAACTGTGAAAATTCACATTTTCTCCTCTGATGTTTTAATTGACCTATCAGTAGGGTTACATAAAAATCTCAAAGTCATTTGACTTAAATTTGACAAATTATGAAAATTTGGACCCTTAGGGGCAAAATTGTAATTTTGGATATTTTGGCCTTAATGAATATTTAGGCTTAATCAAAATGGGAAATGGGTAATTTCTGATATTAATTAACTCATNGGGAAGTCATCGAAGTTCTCCTTCGGATGCGTGACATCCTCTAATGTTTCCTCTTTTGGACTCCAAAACAAAATGTTCCAAATTTGAACCAATCCCCCATCACACTTCTTAGTTCGATATCTTTAAAATGTCCTTACCATTTGAACTCATTGAAGGTAATTTTTCTTGACTTTTATCGAGAGTATTCTTAGGTAACTTCAGCTATCTATGATGTAATTAACTATAGGGGCTTTCCCTTATAGGAAGCTTTTCCCGAACCCAACATAATATATTTCCTTATATTAAATAAGTGAACTTGTCGGCCAATACATTGGTTTCGCAGAACAAAACGGATGTCATAACTTTCTTTAGTTTATTTGATCGAGCCTCACCCTCAATTCTTGTGCAGACCAAAACGGATGTCATAACTTTCTTTAGTTTATTTGATCGAGCCTCACCCTCAATTCTTGGGACCAAACGGATGTCATAACTTTCTTTAGTTTATTTGATCGAGCCTCACTCTCAATTCTTGTTTTAAAACGGATGTCATAACTTTCTTTAGTTTATTTGATCGAGCCTCACCCTCAATTCTTGTGTTGCGGATGTCATAACTTTCTTTAGTTTATTTGATCGAGCCTCACCCTCAATTCTTGTGTTCAAAATGGATGTCATAACTTTCTTTAGTTTATTTGATCGAGCCTCACCCTCAATTCTTGTGTTCATTCTGATGTCATAATTTTCTCTAGTTTATTTGATCGAGCCTCACCCTCAATTCTTGTGTTCATCCTATGTCATAACTTTCTCTAGTTTATTTGATCAAGCCTCACCCTCAATTCTTGTGTTCATCCTTTTAGATACATGATTTGAGATAAAGTGCTCTTTCATCTAAACTATGATAATTATGGGGTCAGTTTGAGGATACAAGATTTGAGGTAAAGCGCTCTTTCATTTAAACTATGAAAATTATGGGGTCAGTTTGACTTGGATTTGAGATAAAGTGCTCTTTCATCTAAACTATGAAAATTATGGGGTCAGTTTGACTTCCATGATTTGAGGTAAAACACTCTTTCATCTAAACTATGAAAATTATGGGGTCAGTTTGACTTCATTTTTTTTCAAAATTAAAATTTTTTTTAATGTCCTTCCGAAGCGGGCAACGGGATTTCAATTCTTTTTTCAACGTCCTTCCGAAGCGGGCAACGGGATTTCAATTCCGATGACCGACAGCTTCTTGATTTGAGGTAAAGCGCTCTTTTATTTAAACTATGAAAATTATGGGGTCAGTTTGACTTCATCTTCAAAATTAAATTTTTTTTTTAAAATGTCCTTCCGAAGCGGGCAACGGGATTTCAATTCCGATGACCCGGGATAGATACATGATTTGAGATAAAGTGCTCTTTCATTTAAACTATGAAAATTATGGGGTCAGTTTGACTTCATCTTTTTCAATAGAGCGCTCTTTCATCTAAACTATGAAAATTATGGGGTCAGTTTGACTTCATCTTTTTCAAAACATGCTCTTTCATTTAAACTATGAAAATTATGGAGTCCGGGATAGATACAGGATTTGAGGTAAAGTGCTCTTTCATTTAAACTATGAAAATTATGGAGTCAGTTTGACTTCATCTTTTTCAAAACTAACTTTTAAAAAGTCCTTCCGAAGCGGGCAACGGGATTTCAATTTCGATGACCGACAGCTTCTTACGGGCATAACGTCCTTCCGAAGCGGGCAACGTGATTTCAATTCTGATGACCGACAGCTTCTTACGGGCAAACCGTCCTTCCGAAGCGGGCAACGGGATTTTAATTCCGATGACCGACAGCTTCTTACGGGCTGTCCTTCCAAAGCGGGCAACGGGATTTCAATTCCGATGACCGACAGCTTCTTACGGGCAAAAATCCTTCCGAAGCGGGCAGGGATTTCAATTCCGATGACCGACAGCTTCTTACGGGCACATCCTTCCGAAGCAGGCAACGGGATTTCAATTCCGATGACCGACAGCTTCTTACGGGCAAACCCCCTTCCGAAGCGGGCAACAGGATTTCAATTCTGATGACCGACAGCTTCTTACAGGCAAACCCCACACCAAAAATAGTGTCGACAGGGGCATCCTCTGGTTTGGTGCTTCCATCCACCTCAGCACTGACTCAGCCCGCAGTTCATGTATGAAGGTGCTATCCGACTCGATCTTGTCCATCCAACTGATACACGCACGATCGAACGACTCCTTGTCATCATCCCTAATAGCCAAATCTTGTGACCGTTAACCCTAAAACCTTAAGATCTCACTCATTTTTAAACCAAACTCGTTCGGGTTTGATTCTTTAGACTCGTCTAAGTGAGATGAACATATTCATACGATAAACATGTCATTAAATTGGATATATGCAAGTGTAGAATCAAAACAAGCTCGGGACATTGGGGAGGTTTATACATTTGCTCTGAGAAGAGAAGCTTCAGTCAGAGCTACTTGGCACATTCGTGCAGGTCCAAGGAGGCTAGGGATGAAGTCTCTTGCTATAGTGAAATGTTTAGACCCAAATTCGATCAAGACCAAATTTGGGTGTTGATCAAAGTCTAGGGTAGAGGCTCTCTGTGAGGGGGCTTTGATGGGGCTTTTTCTTCATTCATTTTGGTGAAGGTGTGGGAAATTTTAATTTAGATTTAGTGCAATGTGGAGGTGTGGCCAAACTTTTCATGTTTCCGGCCAGAATCAAACTAAAAATTTGAGCTCCTGTGATGGAAATTTGGGCAGGGAAGTGGTTGGTTTGCACTGAGGAGGTATCAAAGAGGCTATGGAAGCAATTAAGCAAGCTTTCCTTGAGAAAACTTCAGCACCCCCTTTCTTGGCCATGTGAGTGAGGTTTAAATAAAACAGCTTAGGGTGGCTGTCATGCCCAATTGAGGGGTGCATAATGATGCTTAGGTGGAAGTTTTTAAAGTGTTAAAGCCAATCAGATCTAGACACATTGGATGGGTGAAATTGGGTTTTGAACTTGGCTTGGGGCTCTCAATTTTGGCTCCCCCAGCAAATAGGGTGGCTGGCCATGGCAGGCGAGGTGCTTAGGTGGCTCAGGGACCTCAGAGGAATCTGTCGCAACAATTAATTTGGGCTGACGAAGGGTTTTGGCAAAGATATATTTGGCTTAAGCAATTAAGGAAACAAATCCCTTGATTTAGGGGTCCTTTGATCCATGGCTCATCTAGGGTGGGTTAAGTGAGTCTAGGTTGGTCACTAGGATCCAAAAGTTGGCTGTAGAATTCGTGCCTTTATCAATTTGACATGGCTAGGTCAATTTTGGTGCATGGGTTCAATTTGGGTCTAAATGGCTAAAAGTTGGGTTTGGATAAGGCTAGCCATGACTTTGAGCCCAATTGATTGATAAAAATTGTGTAAATGATTTTCATGAAGGTTTTTGGTGAAGGATTGAAATGACTTTGAGTTCCATTGGGGGTTCAATTTGAAGGATTTTGAGATTTTGGTCAATTGGGTATGTTGGACTAGACTTGGGTCTAGACTGGGCTAGGCTTGGGCTAAGTCGAAATTGATTGTTGAAAATGGTCTATAAGAATGTCATGAAGAGTTTTAAACATAAATTGGGTGCCAATTTTGGGCTTAGGGCAATCAATTTGGTGGAATTTTGAGGCATGGCTTATTTGAGACAAGTTTTGGGATTTTTTGGACTTAGGTAAAAATTAAAGAAAATTGAGGCTTCACCAAGGCCAATTAAAGGTCAAACTTGATGTGTAGGATTGTTATGAATATTTTTCAACATAAATTGGGGCAAATTGAGTAGGCTATGGGGTTCAATTTGGTGGGAATAAGTCATAGGGCCAAAATTTGGGGTTTGATTTAGATCAAAATTAAGCTCAAAGCATGGGCCAATTAGGCTTAGATTAGGCTTAGATTGGTCATATGAAAGGTGAATTTGAGTTTAAGATTGAAATTGGGGGAAATCTGGACCAAATTGATGGACATTTGAGGTAAATTTAGGAAATTGGGGCCCTAAAGGCAATTTGGGTATTTTGGTCAAAATGGTCAAATTAGCCAAATTGGGTTCAATTGGAGGGTCATATTTGATTTTAGAAACATTTAATATGATTTTGGAGGTTTTGTGAAAGTTTGGAGAGCCAAGAGTATTTTTGTAATTTTGGCCATTTTTGGGGGTATTTTGGTAAATTTGTAATCTTTGGGTAGTTTTGGGTAACTTGGGTATTTTCAAAAGGTTTGAAATGATTTTTGAACAAATTTGGGCATTTTGGGTGGATTTGGGAATTTTGACCAATTTTAGGGCTCCAAGGGTATCTAGGTAATTTGGGGGAATTTAGGGGCAAAAGGCAAAGCTGAATATTTTGGTAGAATTGGGGTACCAACCACCTTATATGAGACATGGACCAATGGAGTCCCCATTTGGGTCCTCTATGCACTGGTCTTAGCTAAACCCTAGTCTAGGTCTAGTGGGCTTGGGGGACCATCTACATGAGTTTCCCAAAAGATCAAGAGATCAAAGTCAACAATTTTGGGTTTAAGGTTGTGAGTGATTGTGGGTGAGAGTGAGTGTAGGTAAGTGTAAGGGAGTGTATTAGCTCTAGAACAACACCTAGGATCAACCCTATGGTAAAATAGTCCTAATGGGGACTCTCCTTGAGCTCCCTCTTACTGACCTCACCTACTAAGTGCTAGAGGTTAGGGCCAATATGTAGAGCTTTAAGTTGAGCAAAGGGGAGTTTAGAAGTTCTAAGAATGAGGGTTCTTTTTCTAGTTCTCTAGGAATAGTCAACAGGAAAGTCCTATGGCTAGACCCTAGGATACTAAAGAGAAAAACTAAACCTCAATCATAAGTGAGGTCAACAACCCAATAGGTGTGGTGTGCTGGGCAAGCACAGTACGCGTATTGGAGTTGACCGACGAGATCAACAAAACCAATACAGACTCCTAACTCCAAAGACCTAGAAGGAGGTGTGGAATTATGTGTGATATTTGTTTTCTCTGGGGAATTAGCAAGTGAATATCTGATCAACATCGAGGATTCACAACTCGCACTGGGTATTGGTGAGTGGGTGTTGAGTTATCAAGTTATAGGTGTTTATAGAAGATGAGAATCAACATTCAGGTGATGACCTCGAAGATTGAGAGTAGGATGCCATGGTGGCGGTCTTATTCTTATCTCAAAAGGTGTGAGTAGAGAATTCGACGCCTTGGAGGGGGCCTTACACCAATCTCAAAGATCTAGGTAGAGAATTGGAAACTGTGGAGGGGGTCTTACACCAATCTCGAGGATGTAGGTAGAAACTTAGAAGTTGGGGAGGGGGTCTTACACCAACCTCGAAGATGTAGGTAGAGAATTGGATGTTGTGGAGGGGATCCTACACCAACCTCGAATATGTAGGTAGAGAATTAGAAGCCGTGGAGGGGCCTCCCACCAATCTCGAGGATGTAGGCAGAGAATTGGAAGCCATAAAGGGGGCCTCACACAAATCTCAAGAATGTAGGTAGAGAATTGGAAGTCGTGGAGGGGACCTTACACCAATCTCAAAGGTGTAGGTAGAGAATTGGAAGCCATTGAAGGGGCCATACACAAATCTCAAAGATGTAGGTAGAGAATTGGAAGCCGTGGAGGGGGCCTTACACCGAACCTTGAATATGCAGGTAGAGAATTGGAAGCCGTGGAGGGGGCCTTACACCAATCTCGAAGATGTAGGTTGAGAATTGGAAGCCGTGGAGGGGGTCTTATACCAATCTCAAAAGGTTGAGAATTGGATGAAATGTTCCATAAATGGGAGTCTTACTCTTATCTCGAAGATATGTGTAGAGAATTGGATGCCGTGGAAGGGGTCTTATACCAATCTCAAAAGGTGTAAAAAGGAAAATAGTGTTTCGGTATTGGCCTCAAGGGCAGGAATGTAGGGCATGAAGTTTGTGGTGTCGAACTCATAAGTGTGTGTCATGTGAAATGATTGACATTAGTGAGGAAGATGTGTAAAGTTTTGTGAGGTTTTGTGTAGAATGTGAAATCCTGCAAGGATGTGAGGAGAATTAGTGCAGACAAGGATAGTTGTGCTGCGCAACCAAAAAGCAAGAGACCTCAAAATTGAGAGAATCAATTCAACGGATTTATTCTCTTTTCTTGTTGTTTTTATCACATTTAATTATAAAAGTATGCTTTCAAATTTTAAAAATTTTTTGTTGATTGATTTTTCTTTAAAGAGTATTTATTTGAATTTTATTATTATCAAGTTTTTATGGTTTCGTTCTTTGTTCATTGTAGTCCCAAACCAACTTGTGGTTCTATGGCTTTTATCCATCGTACAAAAAGGGCAATTAAACAAACATACAAAATTCTGAAAGAGATTTCATTAATTTTCTCCAATAAGTGTTACAGATTGAGTGCAGGCCAAAGCCTTAAGAAGTACAATTATGCTGACTGCATCAAAGTACATCCAAAAATATCCCATGCTCAGTACATATCATAGGTTGAGCATGTCTAATATATATCATATATGTTGTGATGAAATGCAGTAAAAAGGAATCCTCTAGGTGTCTTTCTCTAGCGGGGCAAGCTCTTGATCGAGTCGACCTACTAAGCCATGCTCTAGGACAAGTGTTCCTTTTGCATGTGCTTAGAGGTGCAACCCTCTCATAGCTCGTACGGCAGTAGTTTTTCCAAATCTTGGTCTTGTCGGAAGCCATATGGCATTTTGTTGTCATCCATTCTTTGAAAATTCACGGACACCCTACATTGTCGTATTCCTGGAATGCAGTATTTGGCGATGTCTGCTCCATTTCCTGTAAGAACCAGCATTGAACCTATGGGTAGCAGAATCTCCATGGATCCTTTGAATTCACCAGGGCCGACGACATCTATCTCTTTTCCAAACAGAATGTTAGTCTTGCTCATGAATTAGACCACGCAGAAATGTCTCTCAAAGTCATGATGGTCAATTGGGGGGTGTACAGTCACCTTCATCATATATGTTGATGATACAGCTATTGGGAATACAGTCAGATAGAAGTATGCTCCATTAAGCCACTCTATTAATCATCCATTTTATCATGGGGGGTAGCGGATCCAACTGATTGCATCTTCATTAAACCACTCTCTTAATCATCCATTTTATCATGGGGGGGAGGGGTAGCGGATCCAACTGATCGCATCTCAGAATCCTAGGAGGATTTCCTTGTTTGTCTTTAATGAAGGTGTAACAATAGACACATTGTGTGGTGATCCTACCCTTTCCACGCATCCACTTTCGTGGACTCAGAATAGGTTCTTTCCATCAGCAGGCCTGCTCGAACCCTGTCTTTTAGATCAAAAATGCAGTCGAGAATACTTCTTTCGTCGCTCTTGGAGAAAACCCTAGTATATAGCTTCAAGCCTTCTAGTATATTAATGAACCTTCCTTGAAATTCTTCATAAAAATTCAAAATCCTTTTGTTTACTTTACTCATTTTGTACTATTCGGTCATGCTGATGATTGGCGGCTGTCGAGGATGTTCCCTCATTTCAGTATCAGAGGGAATCCAAGCTAGTGTTGCTTCTGACTCCAGCAAAATGTATGACTCTGCATCCAACGGGATATATGGTTCTAGCCCCATGTGACATATAGCTCCCCATCGGGTAATCAGGTGTCTGAAGTCCATCGTCAGTGGACATGTACTCCTCAAAACTACTGTAGTACTCCAGGTGGAGGATATTGCAGTCCGGGAACTCCATAAATGCCCCAGTAGTTGATGTATGTGTAGGTATTTCAGCATTGCATGTCGGACAACCCATACAAAGAACATCTAAAACTGGTGGTATCTCCGGCTCTGTAATGAATCTGGACTCATCATCTGTAGCATGCAAGCTGGAAGAGGTATCTCTCATGTCTGGATCGTAGTAACTCCCCTCAAGAATAGGGATGAGCAAGTTTTCCGCCTTCTTCTGGCGTCTTCTCTTATCACGTAAGAAAGCCCTATACTTTCGGCGGTTAGCGTTTCTACGCTGAGTTCTCCGTAGCGGTGCATCTGACACTCTTTCATCGTTGGCAGTGATTGGGTCTCTGGTCGGCATAGCTATCATAGACGGTAGGAGACTGGTTCCCTCCATTGGGTTTTGCTGTACCATCACATTTTCCCCTTCAATGAGGAACTATCGATGGTGCTGAATCTTAGCAGCAATGATAGCCCTTCCTTTTCCTGACGGCTAACCACATCCATCAGAGGACCCTCATAGTCCATGTTGACTTGACTGAAGTCCATGTCGAAGTCTATGGTGCTGCCTTGCGGTGCCCTTTTTTGTTCAGTGTGAGGTTCCAGCCATCTTTGAAAGAAAAGATCAGCCTCTGGCCTGACATTTCTCTGCAGACGACAGGAAAAATATTAGTGAGCTGAAACTTAGTGGGAACAAGAACAAAACAAAGTGTTTATTAAATAGGATTTTAATTTATGTTGATGAGAAAATTATTTATTCATGTAAGAATTTTGTTTAATTTAGTAGAATATGAAATTTAAAGGTAGAAAAGAGTATATTAAAATGTGTAATTTCAAAAATTTTCATTATATTAAGTAATTTTATTTCAAAATTTTGGATCCGTTCACAGATGCTTGGCCAAATAGATTACCCCAGTACAATCAAAATTTTAAAATTTCAAATCAAGCAATGTCAAGTTACATAGTATGTCTTCAGGTATCGTCCATTGATTAGCAGCATGGGTCTCTCACCACAAAAATCTACTAGTTGGTAGGCTCCTCCTGCGTAAACTTTTTCTACGACAAATGGTCCCCCCAAGTTGGCTCGAATTTTCCACCTATCTTGCAGCGTGCAAGAATGTGTCTTTTGAGCATGAGGATAAGGTCACCAATGACCAAAGGAAAATATGTTGATATTTTCATACCTATTTTACATTGATTTTGATGATATTGCACTTTAAGAAAAGGTATTTTTGATGTTTTGTTGCAGGTATGTTAAATTATGGTGATTGGAGCAAAAAGATGCAAAAAGGAGCTAATTTGGAGCAAAAAAAGGACAAAATATGAAGATTTCATCTTGGGAGCCGACAGCGGGCTCGACGCCTCCGACGGCGAGTTTTTCCCGAGAGTCCAGAATTAAATTTTCTAGAAGGCCACCGACGGCGTGCGCGTCAGTTCTCCCAACAGATGCATTGAATGTGGATGATTTTTTAAGGGACACTTGGGCAACTCTTGAAAACTCTTTTACAACTTTAAAAGAAACATTTGGAGGCTGAAAGAGGGGGGTGTTCGCTGAGTCTTTGTTGTTTGTGGTGCCCATTAGAGTATAGAGAGTGGTTAGTATTGTGAGGAATTCTTCGAGAGATTGTAAGAGTGGAAGGAAAGTGAGAGATTTCTTCCTCCTTGCTACTTCGAAAGAGAATTTTGTGTGCTGTAAAGAAAGGAAGAGATTCAGAGGAACTTTGAGGAGTTTGCTTGAGGAGGAAATAAAGATAAGTGGTATTTACTTATTGAAGTTTCTATGACTTTGCTTTTATATAAAAATTCTAAGTTTTGTTGTATCTTCTTTATGAGTTCTGAGTAGTTTTCTTTGTCTTTCTCCTTGTCTTGAGATTTTGTGAAATGGTGATCTGAATTGGTTGTGTCATGAGAATGTTAAAGAATTTTTGATGATATTTTCACTTCAATCTTAATTTACTTTCAATCTGGCCAATTTATTTGTTAAAATTTATTGAGTTTTACAACTAAAGTGAAGATTATATCCAAGATTTAGGGAGGTTAAATTCCTTGAAAGTTGGGTGCAAATAAATAGGGAAATAAAAATATCGGGCATGGAATTGGAGATTTTAGAGTGACAGACTAAAATCCTCAATTCAATCCTATTATTTGGGTGCTGAAGTGTAGATGTTCGCCCACAGGAGAGGGGAACGTGGGAGCTTCAAAGTGAGAGCCGGTATCCTCCCAGCCTAGCTACAGATTCAGTAACAAAGTATAGGATTAATCAATGTTCTTTATGCCTGGTCCAAAGGGTAAAGAATAGATATGCTCCTATTTGGCACAATACAATTTGAACTCATTCAATTTATCCATTCACTTAAATTTCTTGACAAGGAGAATGATGTTTTCTTGTATATTGAACATCATATTAGAAACTTTATTAGTAGAATTAGTTAATTAAGATTTTATTAAAATTACATTTTTATTTCAATTGATTTTTAGTGAGAAATATGCAAATTGAACTATATTGTTGTGATTAAGTATTGATTTTTTAAATCTTAGTTCGTAGGCTCTAATTATTACCTCCCTGTGGATATGATATCCAGGACTTCATTAGAGCCCAGTATTACTTGAGTGATACATATACTTGCGTTGATAAGTGTGACTTTGCAATTATTGAATATTTTATACACAACTTTATCAAATTTATAATCGTTGTCAAGTTTTTGGCACCGTTGCCACGGATTTAAATCTTCTAGCAACAGTATCAAATTATTGTATTTTTAAGCATATATAAAGTCGCTGTCAAGTTTTTGGCGCCGTTGCCGGGGAGTAAAAATTAGATTTTAAAAAAATCATAATTGGAGTAACGGACAAATTAGGACTATTAGAAAACTTTTACTTAAATTGCAACTTATTTTTATATTTTGTTAACTATTTTTCTGTGTACTGATTTCAATTTTATGCGTAAATTTGGACCTGAAAATCTTATACCCTACTATTCAGAATTAGAACGCATTGTTAGGAAAATTAGAAAACTAAGAAAAGAACCTAGAACTCAGGACATAATGGAAAACAATGTGAACTATCAAGGAATAGAAAATGAACATCAACCTAGACATCTATGAGATTATGCAAATCCTATAGCAGATGAAATTCACTTATCTATCCAAAATCCTTATGTAGCTGCTAATTCACCTGCTATATCCAAATGTTACAAAACAATCAATTTGGAGGTACACCAAATGAAGATCCTAATTTACACCTCGCTAGTTTCTTAGAAATTTGTGCTATCTTTAAATATGTTAGAGTTTTGAAAGATGTTGTTAGAGTTAGACTTTTTCCTTTTTCACTTAGGGATAAGGCTAAGATGTGGTTAAATTCGATAGCACCTGGATCTATTAGAACTTGGGGAGAACTTTCATAGAAATTTCTATCCAAATATTTCCCTCCATCCAAAACTACTAAACTTAGAAATTACATAACATCATTTTGTCAGATTGATGGAGAGTCGATATATGAAGCATGATAGAGATTTAAAGATCTTCTTAGGAAGTGTCCACGTCATTTGTTACCAGATTGGTTGATAATTCAAACTTTTCACAATGGATTATTGGGATCTCTTAGATTGATTATAGATGTTGCAGCTGATGGTTCTTTAATGTCAAAACCTTTGGATGAGGCTTATTCGTTAATATAAGAGATGACTACCAACAATTTTCAATGGCTCTCTGAAAGGGTAAATCCTAAAAGAGTAGCTAGTATTAATGATTTTGATGCAATATCTATGTTAGCTTCGCAGATTGATGCAATATTAAAGAAATTAGATCATTGTGGAATGAATTATTCTCCAACACCTACTATGATGGAAGAGAATTAAGAAATTAGATCATTATGTAATGAATTATTCTCCAACACCTACTATGATGGAAGAGAATTCATTTTAGATCATTATGGGATGAATTATTCTCCAACGCTTCCTATGATGGAAGAGAATTCATCTGGTCAATTTTTGGATGTTCAACCTTCTTATGAGACTTTAAATGCTACTAACAATGAACCCAACAATCCTTATTCGAACTATTATAACCTAGGTTGGAAGTGTCATCCTAACTTTAATTGGAATAACAATTCTTCAACAAATCAACAATGGGCAAACAACCCAGTAAACCCATTGGGAAATCCATCTAAACATGGAAATGTTAATTATATACCTTCTTATCCTCCAGGATTTAATAGTAACACTTAATTTAATTTAAGGAAAAGAAGTTGTCTATGGAAGAGCTGATACTGAACATGGGTCAACAATTACATAATCAAGGAAATTAATTACAAATTCAAGGAAACCAGTTACAAAATCAAGGAACTGCTATCAAGAATATTGAAAACCGATTGGGGCATATCGCCACTGCGCTTAGTAACCGAACATTGGGAACTTTTCATAGTACTGTGGAACCAAATCCTAAATATCAATAAAAAGAACAGATAAAAGCGATAGAATTACGAAGTGTAAAAGAATTGGAAACAAGAGTGCAGAAATAAACGTAAACTAAAAAAAAGAAAGTGGATACAGAAAAAGAAAAGGATCATGAATACCCAGATTTAGAATATCCACTTACATCCGAAAAAGAAAAGGATCATGAATACCCAAATTTAGAGTATCCATTTACACCAATGAAAATTACGGAGAACCTCCACCGCCGTTTCCTCAAAGATTGAAGCAACATAAACAGAATAAACAATTTTCAAAATTTTTAGAAACGCTATTTCCTCAAAGATTGAAGCAAAATAAAGAGAATAAACAATTTTCAAAATTTTTAGAAATTATTAAGAAGTTAACGGTGAATATTCCCTTCGTAGAAGCTTAAAAATAATAAACAATTTTCCAAGTTTATAGAAGTTCTTAAGAAATTAACGGTAAATATTCCCTTCGTAGAAGCTTTAGAGCAAATGCCCAATTAGGTGAAGTTTATGAAAGATATTTTGAACAAGAAAAGGAAGTTCACTGATAATGAGACTGTTGTGCTTAGTGAAGAGTGTAGTGCAATTAATCAGAAATATCTTCCAGAAAAATTAAAAGATCCAGGTAATTTCACTATATCGTGTGCTATCGGTGAAAGTTTTTATGGAAGAGCTTTATGTGATTTGGGAGTTAGCATTAATCTTATGCCTCTATCAATTTTCAAAAGATTAGGATTAGGATAAGTCTCACCTACTTCTGTAACTCTTC
>JXCR01148444.1:42435-147584 GCA_002079205.1 Phalaenopsis hybrid cultivar
GAATATTTTTGTAAGGAAAATTAATTTTGTAGATTAAGATATTTAGTATAAGAGAATAAGACTATAGTTAACTATTTAAAGTGAAGAAAACTATATTTTGAAATATTAAGAATCTTAGAAATTTATTTGAGAAGAAAAGATTGGGGCTCGATGATGTAAAAGCTATGAAATACTTATAAGGTAAAGGAATGTTTTGAGTTTCAAATTTTAGGGAAAGAAAAGTGAAGTTCAAAATTATTAAAGGCTATTCAGATATAGTAATCTTCACTTGAAAAAGAAAAAGAAAGGATTGACAATAATCCTTGAAAAGAAAAGAAAAATATATAGGATTAAAATCAATCCAAATGAAAAAAAGTATATATAAGTGAGGAGATGCCTAATCAAAAATTGGCTTCACTTGGACCTACCTAAAGGGAAAACCTAAATACATTCCTGAACTTATATTTATGGAATAACATCTTTTACTAGTAATGTTCTCATGAAGTTCCTATCATTTGAATATTTTAAGTGACTTAATATTACAACATATAATCATTTTTGAAATGAATAGAAAACTAGAACTCTTAAACTTAATCACTAGATAGTCTTGTACCTACAAAGTTAATTTAATTACTTGAAATTATTCTAAAAATCTCATTATGGTATTTACTTAAATCAAACTTATAGTATTTCTGAATTAAAACTTTACCACAGTAGATCATAACTTTTATGTAGTACTGAAGTTACTTGAGGACAAGTAATAGTTAAGTTTGGGAGATTTTGACTAAAGGAAAATATGTTGAGATTTGCATACCTATTTTACACTGATTTTGATGATATTGCACTTTAAAGAAAAGTAGTTTTGATATTTTGTTGCAGGTATGTTGAATTATGGTCATTGGAGCAAAAAGATGCAAAAAGGAGTGAATTTAGAGCAAAAAGGACCAAAACATGAAGATTTGATCTTGGGCGCCGACAGCGAGCTCGACGCCACCGACGGTGAGTTTTTCCCGAGAGTCCAGAATTAAATATTCTAGAAGTTGCCGATAGTGCCATCGAGGGCGCCGACGGCGAGCACGTCGGTTCTCTCAACAGATGCATTGAGTGTGGATGATTTTTGAAGGGACGCTTGGGCAACTCTTGAAAACTCTTCAACAACTTTAAAAGAAACATTTAGAGGCCGAAAGAGGGGGGTGTCCGCTGAGTCTTTGTTGTTTGTGGTGCCCATTAGAGTATAGAGAGTGGTTAGCATTGTGAGGAATTCTTCGAGAGATTGTAAGAGTGGAAGGAAAGTGAGAGATTTCTTCCTCCTTGCTACTTCAAAGGATAATTTTGTGTGTTGTAAAGAAAGGAAGAGATTCAGAGGAACTTTGAGGAGTTTGCTTGAGGAGGAAATAAAGAGAAGTGGTATTTACTTATTGAAGTTTCCATGACTTTGCTTTTATATATAAATTCCAAGTTTTTTCGTATCTTCTCCATGAGTTCTGAGTAGTTTTCTTTGNCAAATAAAGATAAGTGGTATTTGCTTATTGAAGTTTCTATGACTTTGCTTATATATATAAATTCCAGGTTTTTTCGTATCTTCTCCATTAGTTCTAAGTAGTTTTCTCTGTCTTTCTCCTTGTCTTAAGATTTTGTGAAATGGTGATCTGAATTAGTTGTCCCATGAGAATGTTAAAGAATTTTTGATGATCTTTTCACTTCAATATTAATTTACTTTCAATCTGACCAATTTATTTGTTAAAATTTATTGAGTTTTACAATTAAAGTGAAGATTACATCCAAGATTTAGGGAGGTTAAATTCCTTGAAAGTTAGGTGCAAATAAATAGGGAAATAAAAATATCGGGCATAGAATTGGAGATTTTAGAGTGACAGACTAAAATCCTNATGATGATCTGAATTAGTTGTTCCATGAGAATGTTAAAGAATTTTTGATGATCTTTTCACTTCAATCCTAATTTACTTTCAATCTGGCCAATTTATTTGTTAAAATTTATTGAGTTTTACAATTAAAGTGAAGATTACATCCAAGATTTAGGGAGGTTAAATTCCTTGAAAGTTGGGTGCAAATAAATAGGGAAATAAAAATATCGGGCATAGAATTGGAGATTTTAGAGTGACAGACTAAAATCCTCAATTCGGTCTTATTATTTGGGTGTTGAAATGTAGATGTTTGCCCACAGGCGAGGGAAACGTTGGAGCTCTAAAGTGAGAGCCGGTATCCTCCCAACCTAGCCACAGATTCAGTAACCAAGCATATGATTAGTCAATGTTCTTTATGCCTGGTTCAAAGGGTAAAGAATAAATATGCTCCTATTTGGCACAATACAATTTGAACTGATTCAATTTATCCATTCACTTAAATTTCTTGACAAGGAGAAGGTTGTTTTCTTATATATTGAGTTTTACAATAGAAACTTTATTAGTAGAATTAGTTAATTAAGAGTTTATTAAAATTACATTTTTATTTCAATTGACTNTGCCCACAGGAGAGGGAAACATGGGAGCTCTGAAGTGAGAGCCGGTATCCTCCCAGCCTAGCCACAGATTCAGTAACCAAGCATATGATTAGTCAATGTTCCTTATGCCTGGTTCAAAGGGTAAAGAATAGATATGCTCCTATTTGGCACAATACAATTTAAACTGATTCAATTTATCCATTCACTTAAATTTCTTGATAAGGAGAAGGTTGTTTTCTTATATATTGAGCTTTATATTAGAAACTTTATTAGTAGAATTAGTTAATTAAGAGTTTATTAAAATTACATTTTTATTTCAAAAATATGCAAATTGAACTATATTGTTGTGATTAAGTATTGATTTTTTAAATCTTAGTTCGTAGGCTCTAATTATTACCTCCCTGTGGTGTCGATATCCAGGACTCCATTAGAGCCCAGTATTACTTGAACGATAGGTATACTTGCGTTGATAAGCGTGACTTTGCAATTATTGAATATTTTATACACATCTTTATCAAATCTATAACCGTTATCAAGTTTTTGGCGACGTTGTCGGGGATTTAAATCTTCTAGCAGCAATATCAAATTCTTGTATTTTTAAGCATATATAAAGTCGCTGTCAACTAACTCTGAATGTCCTTGGGTGGACCAATCTGTCATGAGCTTATACCATTATCGCTTGATAAAGCTCCAAATGTTGTTGTACTTCTGATCGTTTTCCTTCAAGACTTTCGAATTCTTTAAGTCTGAGTTTTGGCACTTTCTTCTGTTGTCAGTTGATTGGTGACAGCTACTCTGAGAGACGACATCTCAATCTCTAACGGTAGTACGACCTCTGACCCGTACAGGAGCATGTAGGGTGTACAGTGAGTGGGAGTCCTGAACGTTGTCCGGTAGACCCACAAAGCTTCTAATAATTAGTTATGCCAATCTCTTTTATTTTCATCTAGTGTCTTCTTCAAAATATGTACCAGTGTCTTGTTGAAGGCCTCGACAAATCCATTTGCTCTAGGAAAGTAAAGTGTAGAGTATCTCCAGTCTATCCCGTGTCGTTTGATGAAATTATAATTTTTTGTGCTTTTAAAGGCTGTCCCATTGTCGAAGATTACTCTGCGCAGAACCCCAAAACGATAGACAACTTGGCTTTTAATGAATTGAAGGACATTTTATTTCGTAACCTCTTGTAATGGTACTGCCTCTGCCCATTTAGAAAAGTAATCTGTAGCGGCAAGTATAAATTTGTGTCTTTTGGAACATGGAGGGTCTATCAGACCTATTATGTCCGTGCCGCAACACTTAAATGACCACGAAGCAACGGTTGGGTGTAGCACATTCGAAGGCTGGTGCAAGACCACCCCATGCACTTGGCATTTGTGACATCTTCTGGTTGTTTCCATGCAATTGGACATCATTGTCGGCCAATAATATCCGAGTCTTTTGATCTTCACTTTCATCTTCGGCCATGAGGTGTAACCGCCACACAATTTGGTGTGTACTTCTTTAACAATATTTTGTGCTTCAGCTCTGCTCAAACTCTGTAGCCACATCTGGTCGAACAATCTTCTGTA
Source organism: Phalaenopsis hybrid cultivar (assembly GCA_002079205.1). Classification (NCBI taxonomy): domain Eukaryota; kingdom Viridiplantae; phylum Streptophyta; class Magnoliopsida; order Asparagales; family Orchidaceae; genus Phalaenopsis; species Phalaenopsis hybrid cultivar. Next base: position 46,444 of record JXCR01148444.1, read on the forward strand.
GATGGCGTCACTCACTAGAGCATAAGACATAACCCTTTTTGTAATGTGATGTGCCTCAGACTTGTCCTCTGACAGCTTTCCAGAATGCAAAAAATTTATGAATGGCTTACGCCAATCTTCATTGTTATTAGTAACCGCAACCATCATTTCTTTTTCTTTTCCAAGCTTGTGTAGATTGTCAGGTCAATTTGAGAAAAAAACTTATCTTCCTTGTACTGTAATATGCAAAGAATCCTTTAGGGGGCATGCTTGCTCCTTAACAAGTTTTACTAGAGCGTCAGCATGGGCATTATCACCCATATGAATCCAATACAAAGTTATACTAGAATCTGCTCCAACAGCTTCATGGTGTATTGGTGGTATTCTGTTAGCCTTGGCTTTAAAATCTTGTACTATCGGTGACTTGCAGGATGACGAGTTGAGACTTATCGTAGATGGCAATATTTGTTATGTCCATTTAGATTTGCCAACTCCAACCCGATAATTAGCGCTTCATATTCGGCTTTATTGTTGGTGCATGGCTATGTCAGGTGGTATGAGACCCTCAGCATACCCTTATCTAGCGTGATGAAGATCAAACCTATCCCTGCTTTTCCTGGTATAACTGTGTCTGATCCTTTGTCTTTTCTTATTGACAAAGCTCCAACGAAGTAGATTTCTCAGCGTTGCTTGCTGGAGAACTCCATCTGTAATACTTGCTCATCTGGTAGTTCATTATTAAGAGGGGACCCAGTAGGAAGTGGGTGGGCAGCAAGGAAGTCTACTAAAATCTATCCCTTAATAGCACGGAGGCAATCAAAAGTAATATCAAATTGCAATAAAATCATTGATCATCTTGCTGGACATCCATAGAGCGTTGGTAGGGTCATCAAATATTGCAATGGAGTAACTTTTGAGATGAGGGTAATCTTATGAGAAAGCATGTAGTATCTGGGTGGAGAAAATCAAAGCTAGACAATTCTTCTCAATAGGTGGATACCTTATCTCAGTCAAAATTAGGCTGCGACTCAAGTAGTAAAGTGTGTTTTCTTTACCCTCGTCATTGATCTTGGCTAAGAGGGCTCTAAGAGAGTCGTCTAAGGCCGCGCGGTATAAAGTATCAAAGGTTTCTTTAGGATAGGGGCTGCCAAAATAGGAGGTGTCGTTAAATATTGCTTAATGTCCTCAAAAGCCCACTGACATTTCTATTCCCAAACAAATTTGACGTCCTTTTTAATTAATGTCGAGAATGGCTGGCACCTAGCTGAGAGATTAGAAATAAAGTGTCTCAGATATGACAACTTTCCTTGGAAGGAATGTAGTTGATTTAAGGTTTTGGGTGGAGGCATTTACAAGATAGCTTTAATCTTATCTGGTTTGACCTTAATTCCTCGATGACGGACAATAAATCCTAGAAATTTCTTGGAGGTAACTCCAAAGGCACACTTTAAGGGATTCATTTTAAGGTCATATAGACTTAACCGTTCGAAAACAATCCTCAAATTATACAAATGATCTATTTTTCATTTGCTTTTGATGACTAGATCATCCGCGCAGTATTTCTCTTGATTGTGAATTAGATCATAAAAAATTTTTGTCATTGCACAATGATATATTGCTCCAGCATTCTTCAACCCAAATGACATCACTGTGTAGTAGAAAATCTCGATACGTGTTCTAAAGGCTGTAAGTGCTGCATCTTTGGGAGCCATCTTGATTTGGTTATATCCCGATGATTCGTCCAAGAAGGAGAAAACTTCATGTGTCAAAGCGATATCCACCATCTTTTCTGGTATCGAAAATGGGAATTCGTCTTTTGGACATGCTTTATTTAGATCTTNCGTGACTTTGTAATTATTGAATATTTTATACATATCTTTATCAAATCTATAACCGTTGTCAAGTTTTTAGCACAGTTGCCGGGGATTTAAATCTTCTAGCAACAGTATCAAATTCTTGTATTTTTAAGCATATATAAAGCCGCTGTCAACCAACTCTGAATGTCCTTGGGCGGATCAATTTGTTATGAGCTTATACCATTATCGCTTGATAAAGCTCCAAATGTTGTTGTACTTCTGATCGTTTTCCTTCAAGACTTTCGAATTCTTTAAGTCTGAGTTTTGGCACTTTCTTCTGTTGTCAGTTGATTGGTGACAGCTACTCTGAGAGACGACATCTCAATCTCTAACGGTAGTACGACCTCTGACCCGTATAGGAGCATGTAGGGTGTACACTGAGTGGGAGTCCTGAACGTTGTCCGGTAGACCCACAAAGCTTTTAATAATTGGTTATGCCAATCTCTTTTATTTTCATCTAGTGTCTTCTTCAAAATATGTACCAGTGTCTTGTTGAAGGCCTCGACCAATCCATTTGCTCTAGGAAAGTAAAGTGTAGAGTATCTCCAGTCTATCCCATGTCGTTTGATGAAATTATTGATTTTTGTGCTTTTAAAGGCTGTCCCATTATCGGAGATTACTCTGCGCAGAACCCCAAAACGATAGACGACTTGGCTTTTAAAGAATTGAAGGACATTTTGTTTCGTAACCTCTTGTAACGGTACTGCCTCTGCCCATTTAGAAAAGTAATCTGTAGCGGAAAGTATAAATCTGTGTCTTTTGGAACACGGAGGGTCTATCAGACCTATTATGTCCGTGCCACAACACTCAAATGACCACGAAGCAACGGTTGGGTGTAGCACATTCGAAGGCTGGTGCAAGACCACCCCATGCACTTGGCATTGGTGACATCTTCTAGTTGTATCCATGCAATTGGACATCATTGCCGGCCAATAATATCCGAGTCTCTTGATCTTCATTTTTATCTTCGGCCATGACTGGTAAGCGCCACACAATTTGGTGTGTACTTCTTTGACAATATTTTGTGCTTCAGCTCTGCTCAAACTCCGTAGCCACATCTGGTCGAACAATCTTCGGTAGAGGACGTTACTCACTAGAGCGTAAGACATAACCCTTTTTGTAATGTGATGTGCCTCAGACTTGTCCTCTGACAGCTTTCCAGAATGCAAAAAATTTATGAATGGCTTACGCCAATCTTCATTGTTATTAGTAACCGCAACCATCATTTCTTTTTCTTTTCCAAGCTTGTGTAGATTGTCAGGTCAATTTGAGAAAAAAACTTGTCTTCCTTGTACTGTAATATGCAAAGAATCCTCTAGGGGACATGCTTGCTCCTTAGCAAGTTTTACTAGAGCGTCAGCATGGGCATTATCACCCATATGAATCCAATAGAAAGTTATACTGGAATTTGCTCCAGCAGCTTCATGATGTACCGGTGGTATTCTATTAGCCTTGGCTTTAAAATCTTGTACTATCGGTGACTTGCTGGATGACGAGTTGAGACTTATCGTAGATGGCAATATTTGTTATGTCCATTTAGATTGCCAACTCCAACCCGATAATTAGCGCTTCATGTTCGGCTTTATTGTTGGTGCATGGCTATGTCAGGTGGTATGAGACCCTCAGCATACCCTTATCTAGTGTGATGAAGATCAAACCTATCCCTGCTTTGCCTGGTATAACTGTGTCTGATCCTTTGTCTTTTCTTATTGACGAAGCTCCAATGAAGTAGATTTCCCAGCGTTGCTTGCTGGAGAACTCCATCTGTAATACTTGCTCATCTGGTAGTTCATTATTAAGAGGGGACCCAGCAGGAAGTGGGTGGGCAGCAAGGAAGTCTACTAAAATCTATCCCTTAATAACACAAAGGCAAACAAAAGTAATATCAAATTGCAATAAAATCATTGACCATCTTGCTAGACATCCAAAGAGCGTTGGTAGGGTCATCAAATATTGCAATGGATTAACTTTTGAGATGAGGGTAATCTTATGAGAAAGCATGTAGTATCTGAGCTTCTGGGTGGAGAAAATCAAAGCTAGACAATGCTTCTCAATAGGTGGATACCTTATCTCAGTTGAAATTAGGCTGCGACTCAAGTAGTAGAGTGTGTTTTCTTTACCCTCATCATTGATCTTGGCTAAGAGGGCTCCAAGAGAGTCGTCTAAGGCCGCGGTATAAAGTATCAAAGGTTTCTTTAGGATAGGGGCTGCCAAAACAGGAGGTGTCATTAAATATTGCTTAATGTCCTCAAAAGCCCACTGGCATTTCTATTCCTAAACGAATTTGGCGTCCTTTTTAATTAATGTCGAGAATGGCTAGCACCTAGCTGAGAGATTAGAAATAAAGTGTCTTAGATATGACAACTTTCCTTGGAAGGAATGTAGTTGCTTTAAGTTTTTGGGTGGAGGCATTTACAAGATAACTTTAATCTTATCCGGATCGACCTTAATTCCTTGATGACGGACAATAAATCCTAGAAATTTCCTGGAGGTAACGCCAAAGACGCACTATAAGGGATTCATTTTAAGGTCATATAGACTTAACCATTCAAAAACGATCCTCAAATCATACAAATGGTCTATTTTTCATTTGCTTTTGATGACTAGATCATCCGCGCAGTATTTCTCTTGATTGTGAATTAGATCATAAATTTTTTTTGTCATTGCACGTTGATATGTTGCTCCAGCATTCTTCAACCCAAATGACATCACTGTGTAGTAGAAAATCCCGATAGGTGTTCTAAATGCTGTAAGTGCTGCATCTTTGGGAGCCATCTTGATTTGGTTATATCCCGATGATTCGTCCATGAAGGAGAAAACTTCATGTGTCGAAGCGATATCCACCATCTTTTCTGGTATCGAAAATGGGAATTCGTCTTTTGGACATGCTTTATTTAGATCTTTGAAGTCGACACAAACATGTATTTGTCCATTTTTCTTTTTGACTGGAACAATATTGGCTAACCATGTGGGATATTGCTCTTCTCTTACAAAGTTAGCGTCTATTAATTTCTTCACTTCGGCTGTGACCTGCTGTTCTATTTTGAGGTGCATTCTTCTGGGAGCTTGTTTTTCTGGGTTCATTTCTTTTTCCATCCTCAATTTATGAACTACAACCTCTGCTAACAATCTTGACATTTCATCATAACTCTATGCGAAGCAATTTTTAAACTCTGTTAATAGTTTGATCAATTCTAGAGANATTTTTCTGGGTTCATTTGTTTTTTCATCCTCAATTTATGAACTGCAACCTCTGCTAACAGTCTTGACATTTCATCATAACTCTATGCGAAGCAATTTTTAAACTCTGTTAATAGTTTGATCAATTTTAGAGATTCTTCACCGTTGAGTAGAGAAATTATCAATGTAGGTCAGGGTTGTTCTTCTGTCCCGAGGTTAATTTTCTTCAATTCATCAATAGTTGATGTAATTTCCTCCTCAAATTCTGGTGGAGCATCTTCTATCAGCTGATCTGTATAGTCATCCTCCATATCGAGGCAATCCTCTCTTGATTCACCAGTAACAACCATGCAAAATTCTGAATCGTCGACTGGTCCAACTGTACCAAATCTGAGGCCCACTTTTGAGTTGGGAGTTTGACTTTTAACATCCCATAATTTTTCAAAATGTTGTAATTTATCGTTTAGCATTTGTTTTGGCAAATGGCCTTGCTGAATTAACTTTCTTACACAAGTGAAAAGTAACCAAAAGGCAATTCCATTAATTCATTAGGATCATAATCAAAATTTACATGGTTTTCAAGATTAGTAGTGATAGAAGCACGATAAAACTTGATCAGCTTTGAACCAGCATTACGTACCTCAACCTTTTGAGGGAGAGTCAGAGTAAGGGTCATGGTGTTCACATAGTGGTTTATCCGGTCATACATTGTCTCATATTCACTTTTCTCCACCTCTTCGAAGGATATCTCGTACTAAGGTTTCCTCTATTTTGTCATCATTATTTCATCTTCAAAACTTTTTCTATCATCAATGTTGATGGTCGGCCTAGTCTGTTCAGCAATTAAGTTGGTTCTTCCTCGTCCATGTCCCCGGCCTCGACCTCAGGTGCGTTAACTAAAAGAACCCCCACCAACTTGTCGTAAAAGAGTGGTGCAAGATCTCTGAAGTGGAGTTGAATGGCTTCCTCTTTATGATACTTTTGAATCTTTACACGAGAGAAGACAGTTTTCTTTGGAGGCACGTAGTAGGCGGCATCCTCATGAATACCAACTTCATGAACTGAGAATGGTTGTAGATCTCCCTTAATGCAATGTTCTTGTCCTTCCTTGTAATACTTAATGCATTGGTGTAGAGACGATGGAACCATGTTGTGTTTGTGAATCTACGGTCAACCCAGTAGAGCGTTGAAAGAGGTCTCGACGTCGATGATATGGAACTAAGCAGTTGTTACTAGTTCTCCAACCTCCATAAGTAATTCATTTGATCCAAGGGCTCTCTCTCCCTTTTGGTTGAATCCTTTTAGCATCATTTTATCGGTCGTAAGTTCTTGAGCTTCAATGTCCAAATAGGCCAATGTCCGTAGACTCATTAAGTTGAGTGATGCTCCAAGATCTACTAAAACTCTGAATAACACAAATTTGCTGATGTTAACAGAGATATAAAGTGGATGATTGTAGTTGGTGGTACCAAGCAGCAATTCTTCATCTATGAAGGTTATCCCAGACTGTTCTTTCAACGAGCAAATTTTGTCAAAGGATGTGCTGGCCAACTGGGCTAAGCAAATCTCTGGGCCAAGAAAAGCTATAACCAGAGACTCTCTCATCTCTTTTGATAGGATCAGAGCGTCGTAGATGCTTAATCTGGCCAGTAACTTCCTAAGATTAGCTAACACATTGTAATCCACTTTAAAAGATCCTCCCATTTTCTCTTGGTTATGTGGTTCTTCCACTAGCGGAGGTGAAGGTNCAAAGCTATAACCAAAGACTCTCTCATCTCTTTTGATAGGATCAAAGCGTCGTAGATGCTTAATCTGGCCAGTAACTTCCTAAGATGAGCTAACACGTTGTAATCCACTTTAAAAGATCCTCCCATTTTCTCTTGGTTATGTGGTTCTTCCACTAGCGGAGGTGAAGGTAGCTATTCTGGAGTTATTATTTGCTTTCCTTTATCTGTTGGAGCTATTCTTAAGGGTAATACTCTCCCACTCCTCAAGTTTACTTCTTTAATTTCTTCTTCATGAGATATCATTGTTGAATCTTCTGGTGTTTCTTCTTTGTCGAAAAGATCTAAGTTGATGGAAAGCGGTGCACTGTGGCGCTCAAGGATTTGTTCTTCACTCCCAATGCTATCGTAAGCAGTATTGTCGATGTCTTCTTTGGTCTTGTTAATGAGTTCATCGGACTAAAGTACAATTTGAGNGGGGTAATACTCTCCCACTCCTCAAGTTTACTTCTTTAATTTCTTCTTCATGAGATATCATTATTGAATCTTCTGGTGTTTCTTCTTTGTCAAAAAGATCTAAGTTGATGGCAAGCGGTGCACTATGGCGCTTAAGGATTTGTTCTTCACTCCCAATGTTATCGTAAGCAGTATTGTCGATGTCTTCTTTGGTCTTGTTAATGAGTTCATCGGACTAAAGTACAATTTGAGGATCATTTTGGGAATCGAGATCGAAGCTAGATTGGTCATAATCGATTACGTTATCATCAGAAATAGTTAAAAAGTAGCCAAAATCGTAATCATTATAGTCGTAAGTCCCCGGAGGGGTAAAAAGATAATCGTACAAAGTCAGTCATTCGAGGATTTTATTTCCCAAATCCAAGACAACTAATCTAGTAGAGGCAGCCCCTATACTGCCCCTGTGCTATCAACCTTCGCAGTGGTGTTCTTTTTCTTATTTGTCTTTGATGATGACAGATCTCCTGGTGAAATCTTCATCTCGGGCTTGGCAGGATGAAGACCCTGAACGGAGGCTTGTTTCGAAGTGCTCTGAATCTGGTTCAATATTTTCTTGGACGATTTGCTCCAGACCGTAATCCATCCATCTTTTTCAGTATACGGCTCAATCAAAGAGATTGGCTCAGCCGAAATCATATTTATGGAACCTTTTTCAGGTTCTTTTAAATATTCTTTAGGGATCGTNCGGGAATCGAGATCGAAGCTAGATTGGTCATAATCGATTACATTATCATCAGAAATAGTTAAAAACTAGCCGAAATCGTAATCATTATAGTCGTAAGTCCCCGGAGGGGTAAAAAGATAATCATACAAAGTCAGTCATTCAAGGATTCTATTTCCCAAATCCAAGACAACTAATCTAGTAGAGGGAGCCCTTATTCTGCCCCTGTGCTATCAACCTTCGTAGTGGTGTTCTTTTTCTTCTTTGTCTTTGATGATGACAGATCTCCTGGGGAAATCTTTATCTCGAGCTTGGCAGGATGAAGACCCTGAACGGAGGCTTGTTTCGAAGTGCTCTGAATCTGGTTCAATATTTTCTTAGACGATTTGCTCCAGACTGTAATCAATCCATCTTTTCCAGTATACGACTCAATCAAAGAGATTGGCTCAGCCAAAATCATATTTATGGAACCTTTTTCAGGTTCTTTTAAATATTCTTTAGGGATCGTTATATTCACTTCTTTAAGGTTCCTCTGGAGCCAATCTTTAAAGACAAAACATTATTTTATAGTGTGCCCTAGTAATCTGTGATACAGGAAATAATTTGGTTGATCTTTCATATCGATCTCTTTAGGTTTCCTTGGATGTGGTAGTCTAAACTCAGGCTTCTTCATCAGACTTCTGAACATCTTGGATATTGCTTAGTCTTTGAAGGAATATACCACTTTCCTACATTCTGCATTGGTCATTTTCTTATTCTCTAGTCGATATGATCCTCCTTGAGGTGATTGTTAGCTAGATTGGCAATACAATTGTGTTTGTTGTTGAGTGTGTTGTGATGACGATTGATGAAGATTTTCGGCATGTATCTTCATTGGTTGTTTTCCTCTATCAACAGTTGTCACTATTCCTGACTTCTTTTCAAATATTTTGGTTACCTTGGATTTCTCGTAAGAATCCATATGTTTAATTTTTTCTTAAGGACTATTAGCTTTGCTGAGTAGCTTCTCAAAGAATTTAATGGTGAGTCCCTTGAGTGTGAAAGTTACTGGCCCATGAATGCTCTTGAGTAAAATCTCAATCGCGTGATGTTCCTGTAGTTGAGGTTCACATATCATGCTAACGTTTCTCCACCACAATATGTAATCCACTAAAGTCTCGTTGAGGCTTTTGCTTTTCCATTATGAGATCTCCAATAGACACATGATGTTGCGCTCCGACAAATCTTTTAACAAATAATTGTTCCAATTCAGTGAATGTGTTAACTGATCCGTTGGGCAAATCAACATACCAATCAAAAGCAATCCTTGACAGACTACTGACAAACTGTTGGAAGAGTAAAGCTTTGTTACCTCTTGTGTTGCCACAACAGGCGAAAAAATGTGTTATGTGCTATATGGAATTTCTAGTCCCATCAAATATCTTAAATTTTGAGGACACAAAACCCTTATGGAAGGGTACGACATCAAATTCTTCCGGGGAAGGTCTACCTTTTAAAACCAATGCACCGCTCTTAGATTGGGTTAAGGCCTCCCGAACTTGTTCGACCATTTGCTTAAATTTCTTTTCCGGCATGGCGCTCGATCGAGAATCCTTCTTTGGCTGCTCATCTCTGTTAGCTGAGGAAACTTCTCTTCTTTCTTCTGTAATATATGTAATCTCTAGTTGGTTGACCTCTAGAGAGGCTAACTGTCGGGGTTGAGATTTTCCTTGCACTGTGGCCATGACGGTCATGGCGGTGGCCATCTCTTATATCTTTTTTTCCAGTTGGCTGACTTGTTCATCCCTTAGGAAGACAGCCCTACTCAGCTCATCCATGACATTATATTACAAGAGAGGTTAAGCGCCGCACACAAATGCACTGGCTCTGGCTTCAAAGACATAGACATCTATGAAATCTTCCTCGAGGTAATTGTTAATGTCAAAATCTTCATCATCGTCAATAAAAACTCCATTTTCCCGAGCAAACTCGGAAGTCTCAACCCTGAGCTTTTCGACCCTTTCTTCAATTTTTGATTCTTGGACTGTCTTAAGATCTGAAGGACCCTTCTTGTCCTCTTCCACTTGCTCCTCCATCTCGCTAGTAATTGTTGCGATGATAACAGATATTTCGGACCTTAACTTCATTTTATGATCGTGCCTTGCGGCGTTACTGGACTGTATTGGTACAGTAACCTTGAGTATCCACAACTTTTTCTTTGATGGTGATGTCTTAAGACGGAGTGTCATAGCAGATCCATCGGTATGTCAAGGAGAAGTATGCTCCCCATGACGCAGACCAGATACAGTATTGGGCAATCTCTTCATCTTTTCCTCTGAAACTTTAGGAACATCTCTATAGTGGGTGATTGGTAGAATTCTTGGACCTATACGTGACTTAAATGTTTGACGACATGTGGGTCTAGTGACGGTAGAATCAGTAGTAACGGTGGCAGTATAAACTTTGCTTCCCAAGCGGAACCAGATAGAAATGCGAGTAGGTAAAGCTTCAATTGACTTCTGGGAGCGTCTGGTAGATCTGCGTCCTTCAAAATTTTTTTCTTCAGGCGAGGGGATACTGCATGTCCCACTCGTTTAAGTAGTTTTCTAACTGAATAGCCTTCTTGGGCAGCTAGCCTCTTGATAACTAAACCAACCCGGGTGATACGAGTCAACTTCTTTCTATCCACACTATGTCCATGAAGTGATGGTAATGAAGTGGCAATCTTCTGGATACTCTCATACCCTTTGGTATCCATTAAAGGGTGGAATCTACTTCCTCGTAGAAGTGGATAATTCTCTAGTAATCTTGATTCATTCTGGTGAGGATCTTCATCAACAGGTACCTCTTAAGGAGTCTGGGCTTTAGTAGCCCTCTGAACCTTCTTGTAGCGGTTTCTCCTTTGGGTTTGGGTTAACGGTGCAGTCTTCAAATTTGATTCAATTTCAAACACTGATGGCAGGATAGCCAACCCTTCAGTCTGTTCTTCAATGATCATAACTTCTCTTCCTTTAGCAGAAACGGGAAGCACGGACTTGGTACGTGCCGAGGCAGCAGTATTCTTGACCTTCTTACAAGAAAGAAAGCCCCGATGCCACTTCAAGATAAACTCGAAAGACAACTACTAAACCTCTAGAGAGGCGACTTTCATTACAACGAATGGGGCTTTCCCAAGAACGACCTCGAGATCTTAAAATCTGACTCTGAACTTGATGGTGGGAGCGACATTTCGGGTGTTGCGGCTCATCGGCAGGTCACAGGAAAAAGTGAGTGTTGGGCACGCCATTGTAGCAGCTTTAAGAGAGAAAGCTCTGGGGTTACCTTTTTGGCCAATACCTCGTAATCTTAGTGCGAGCACTAAAAATTAACAGGGGTTGATCTGTAGACCGGGTAAGTCTTTATTTAATTTATGGAGATTTTAAAATTTTAGTAAAAATAGTTTGAAAGTATAAAGATTTAATTAATATAAGGAGAATTGAAGAGCGCACGCAGCACGACACAAATCAATTTAATTTGTAAATCAACAAATCAAAATTGAAAGAGAGATGTGAAGTGTTTAGGGCCCAGTGCGGGACCAACTTATTAATGCACAATGTCTAGGTGAAACTAGTCCACCAACACACCTATTGGAGATCCAACCCCATATGAAGATTAAAAAGTCCTTAGTGGCCTCTTGAACCTCTCTGTTTGAAGTTGATTGTACAGACGGTCCTGAAGTCCAAAGAGTTAACTTTACTCACCCAAGAAAGAAATGGGTAGAGCAAGCCAACGAAAGAAGGGTAATATGATCCATAAGGGACATGGCACATTATCGATGTATGACGATAATATTCTCTAATTTAAATGGAGATAAAAGTCAGTCCCCATTGGAGTCGCTTGTAGCTGTCGGCACTTTTTTTTAGAAGAGAAAAGCCAGTCCCCGTCGGAAGCTGTTGGCCGCCGGAATTGAAATCCTATCGCCTGCTTCAGAAGGAAGTTTAATTTATATATATATANTATATGACATTCGTTTGGTCTGCGAAATAATTTTGTTTCCAGACAAGTTCCCCTTTTTAACATGAAGAATTAAATAAAGTTTATATTAGGTTGGGTTCGGACAAGCTTCTTGTAAGGGAAAGCCCCTATAGTTAGTTCAATCTAAGATAACCGATGTCACCTAAGAAAGCTCTCGATAAAAATCAGGAAATATTATCTTTGAGGAGTTCCAAAGAATAATATTTTTCAATGAAATCAGACAAAGAGGTGTGAAACGGGAATGACTAATATTTGGAACAATTTATTTTTGGAATCCATCCTATTGTTTAGCTTCAATTTTAATAAGAAATCATTTGAGTGTTTCATCTTGCCAATTTTTTCAATTTAGGGATTACATTCGTGAGAAACAATCACACAAATAGCTTGAAAGATGTAAGGATTTAGGTCGTGACGAATGAAAACCTCGAAATCCTAAGATAAGTTAGGGCTTAGATTTTACAACAAAGCTATACAAAAGCCTAAAGATGAGTTCAAAATTTAGGTTGCACTAGGCAAGAAACCTCAAAATAATATGGCTTGTTTAATTCTAAGGAAAGAATTTGGTTTAGCTGGGGAAGACATGTTTTGCTGTTAAAGAAGGTCGTGCTGCCTACCATGCTAACTCCAAGCTCCTTGTCGTGGCAAGTTCAAGTTTTCTAGTGTGTCCAGTTATGATGTCAAATCAGATGTCCCTATACTTGTAGTTCTTTAAATGTTATGGGGCATATTAAAGTTGATTAGAGCGACACCGGTTAGGATCCTATGGTTCCCTCGTTCCAGTACCACTATTTTCTATTGGATTCACTTAGTCCAAATGAATTTACTAGCAATCTTAATGAGTTCCATAATTTCATTTAAATCGTGGGAAGCCTCGTTAGCAACCGTAGGTTACTCCCTCATTCCGGCACCACTATTTTCTATTGGATTCACTTAGTCCAAATGAACTTACTAAACCCATCTTAATGAGTTCCATAATTTCATTTAAACCGTGGGAAGTCTCGTTAGCAACCGTAGGTTACTTAATGAATTCCGATACTTTCATTTAAACGTGGGAAGTCTCGTTAGCAACCGTAGGATACCTCCTCCAAGGGATTCCAGATCATCCGATAGAGACATCTTAATTTAGTTGCAATTATTATTTTGTGATATTTGGGATTAAATTTTGAGTTATCTTATATTTTGAATGTTGTGGCAGTGAATTTTATCTTGGTTGATTTTAGTTTTGGTTGACGACTATCCTAGCACTTTTGGTTTTCATGCGGAGTGGCATCATTGTTTAACATGCAGGTTTGTGTTTTTGTTCATACATGCAGGTGAGTAAGTACAGTAACGTACTGAAAAGTAAAGTATGAGAAACTAGAAATGCAGGTAAAATAAATTACAATAAAAGCGTACCTGGATTGTCTTCCTGTCATCTTCAATTGAAACTCAAAATGCATGTGAGGGCATTTATATGTTAAAAGCATTTTAAGTAGAGCGGGCAGATAAGGTTCCGGTGATCTACCAAATCTTAAATCATGTCTTGGTGAGCCCCTATTAATTCATTTGAGGATGATTTCATTAAGCAAAACATACTAAGTTTACTAGACCTCCAAGGTATCCAAAAGGTTAGGTGGAAGAAGCAGGTCCATGCTTCTCTCTTACCGTCTGGTGAAAAGTCTCGAGCTCATTTAAAATTATTATGTTGCTTAATGATTCATCTTGTAAATACCTCTAGTGTTCAGTGAACATCGATGTTTCAATTATCTCTAAGAGTAGGGTTATTATCATTTATCATTTAATAGGAGAATTATGTAGGTGATAACCTATAAAAGGGGCAAGTTAATGTTATTAAAACACTTGGCCAATTTTAGCTNTGCTGACCGGATCATGGGCGGTTCCGAAAATGCCACGTGTCGCGCTCTGGTTTGCCGCCGCCATCCGCGTGAGCGCTGACTCAGCGTGTTGTGCATATACGGGATCTCTGTCCTACGCGATCAGGACCGTCCGATCAATACACGCACGATCGGACGGTTCACAGCCTTCGTCTCCATCTAGTTCATCCCGAGAGCCGTCCACCTTCAAACGTTAATGTCTCACCCGATTCTTAACCGATTTACATGAATTTTTTTTAAATCGTAGATCTGACATAACTCTACACATCCATACGGTTAATCAAGCATGATTTGTAAGGTTTCTTCACAATACGTGAAACCGAGCTCGAANTGTAGCCCACTTCATTATTTAGTTCATCAGCTTCTTCCTAAGTGAGTGTTTATGCTCCTAGAAGGACTGCTCTTCTAGCACCACTATTTGTATTGCTTTTGAGTTCCTCAAGTTTACTTATATTATTTCCCCTAATCTCCGAGCTGTATTCGGAGGCATACCTTCCAAAGCTATGACTGGTTCTTCTGGAGGTATTTTTGAATTCAAGAATTCCAAGTCAATTGTGATCAGAGCTTCTTGAATTTAAAGGATAGATGACTCACTTTTAAAATTTTCATATCCCATATTGTTGATGTACTCTTATTTTTTTATGGCGAATCCTTCAAGCTTTTGTATGATTTGAGAATTTTTGTTAGAATTAAAAATCAAAGTAAATNCGTAGCCCACTTTATTATTTAGTTCATCAGCTTCTTCCTAAGTGAGTGTTTATTCTCCCAGAAGGACTGCTCTTCTAGCACGACTATTTGTATTGATTTTGAGTTCCTCAAGTTTACTTATATTATTTCCCCTAATCTCCAAGCTGTATTCGGAGGCATCCCTTCCAAAGCTATGACTGGTTCTTCTGGAGGTATTTTTGAATTCGAGAATTCCAAGTCAATTGTGATCAGAGCTGCTTGAATTTAAAGGATAGATGACTCACTTTCAAAATTGTCATATCCCATATTGTTGATGTACTCTTATTTTTTATGGCGAATCCTTCAAGCTTTTGTATGATTTGAGAATTTTTGTTAGAATTAAAAATCAAAGTAAATTGGTTGTTATCAGTTACTTTGTTGCTAGAGAAAGTCAAAACACAGCCAAAATCAAAACTCTTAGCATTAAATGATATGAGGGGACACATGAAAAATCATACAGAGTCAGCGGTTTGTGGTATTTCTCCCAAAAATCTGAAACAGCCAATTTATAAGAGTAGCCCCTAATCTACTCTTTATTTTATCAGTCTTCACATCTTTGTTTATCTTACTCATTTACTCCAAAGGTAGCTCTTTCATTGTAATTGATAGTACTGGACCTAAATGCTTTGGACTCCATACAGAAGCTTATATCAATGCACTCTGAATTTGGTTCAATATCTTCTTTGAGGACATCATCGAAAGTGTACTGCATCCTTCATCAGTCACATAAGGATCAAACGATTGGGTCAACCATGATTGTATTGAAAAAATATTTTTTAGATTATCCAAAATATTCTTTTGGGAATGTTATGCTTCCATTCTTGAAGTTTCTCTCAAGCCAATCTTTGAAGATGAAATAGTCTTCTATGGTGTGGATGAGCAAACTATGGCAAGGGCAATATTAGTGACGATCTCTCTTATCGACTTCTTCTAGCTTTGTCTATTGTAGAAATTTGAATAATGGATTTTTTATCAATTTATGGAACATCTATCCCACAAATTCATTCTTGAATGGATAAACCTTGTTCAACCGTTGTTCCATTATGAAAGGTGACCTCTTGCTTGTACTGTGGGGTTTCCATTGGGATGATTGCTGACCTTGTTGTTGAGAATGTTGATAACCTTACTGAGGTTGTTGTATTTGTATATGCATTGGCTATTTGTCTTTCCCTATTTTTGTTATTGTATTGTGCCTTCTATTGAATGCTTTCTCTAATTTTGGCTTCTCAACCTTTTTTAAAAAATTGAGTTCTTCTGCTTCATCTTGAAGACTCATGGCTTTGCTAAGTAGCATTTCAGTTGATCATGAATCCTTTAAGTGGAAAAGCCACTGGTTCATGAATACACTTCAGTAGAATCTTGATTGCAAGTTGTTCTTGAAGTTGTGGCTTACACTTCATGATTAAATTTCTCCATTTCTCATTGTAGTCCACCAGGGTTTCTGTTGGTTTCTATTGCTCTACCGCAAGATCACTTGCAGTGATGTAGTGTTGATCACCAACAAAACTTTTAAAAAACAAGCTTTCTAGTTCAGTGAATGCTTTTATCAAGCCATTTTGTAACTTGACATACCAATCAAAGGCAATTCCTTGACTGCATACGATTGGAAAAATACCATTGCCTTGCTACCCCGCACATTGCAGTAGCTTGCTCAAAAGTGTGCAACATGTTGTTAGGGATTACTAGTTCCATCAAAAGTCTTGAATGATGGTGGCACAAAACCCTTGGGATATTGTACCACATCTAATTTTTCCTGGTAAGGTCTAACCGTTAGAATATGTGATCCCTTCATTATCTATTTCAAGGCCTCTCTCACTTATTATTTTACCATCAGCTTAATTTTTTTTTGGTATACAACCTGGGTGGGATCTTTCTTGTGTTGTTCCTCCATATTAGCTGAGGTAGATTTCTTCTTATCGTCTGCAATCTGAATGACATACGACTAATTTTCTTTATCAGAGGATAGGTGGGGAAACAAAGGTTGAATCCGTATAATTGATACAGTAGTCCTTATTTCTTCTATCCTTTTCTCCATGCGACTGATCACTTGTCTTTCTCCAAGATGACTCATTGTAGTATCTCAGCAACAACTTCTCCAATAATCAACAGAGAATCTCACAAAGATCAAGAAGCTCTAGTCTCAACAATGTTGATCACAAAAAACTCTTCCTCAATATAATCTGAATCCTCATTATCGGTATCATTTCCTTATTCTTTGGTTAGTTATGTAATATTAACTCTGAACTTTTTCAAAGCAACTTCAATTAATTTCCCTTTAATGGCTTTAAGATCAGTGTGTGGATTCTAACAAACACTTCTTCCAGTATCGGGTTCTGACATGGCTGGGTACCGACAATTAGAACCTTAGACTTAAAATTTTTCTCAAGGAGGTGGCACCTTGACTTCTTTCATATTATTGGTCTAAAAATTGAAGGTTTACATGATATCTCCTTGGATTTTGTTGTTTTTGAGATGGGGCGTGGTCCCTGAAGTGCGAACTAGATATGGTAACGAGCGATCCTTTGTCTTTATTTTTCCCGGTAGACCTCTCATGCATGGTGATTGTTGGAATTATTGGACCCATGTAAGATTTTGTTAACCAACCTTCTACAGGCTTCAGGGAAGTGAAAGTAATGTTGGTGTCATTAGTAACCATACGCTCTTAAAGACGGATCTTGACATAGATAAGTGGTGGTGGTGGTGCATGTCCTCTTGAGATGGATCTATCAATTTGTCAAGCATGTTTATCCTTTTTCAAAACATCATCCTGCATCTAGTGTGATGCCGTACAACCAATCCTTTCCAAGGTTCTGGGGATAGATTAGTGTTATTTGTAGGCCAATCTCTCAAAGATAGAGCTAACTCGGGAAAGGGGTTTGGGTTTTGCCTTTACCATATTGTGGCCATTATGTCGAGATAGTGAGGATAACATAGTGGTAATTATATAAACACCTGCCTCTTCAAAAACGGTGAACAGAGGGTGAAACTTTTTTTCTTTAAGAAGACGTGAGGTCAACCTTGTCCCTTCTTGATGGGGAGCTCCTTTGATAAGAATTAATTCTACCACTTTTTCCTACTTTCCCTTAAGGATCTATTGGACCCATTTTCTTGTCTGTGACTTGGTCTCTGATACAAACTTTGAACTGAATTTGATTTCAAACACAGATGATATCGGGGTGAAGGCCTCAACTAATTTTTCTTTATAAAAGAGCCCATTATTTTTTATGGCAGTGAGATGACAAAGGCGTTGATATTAAATCTGATGGTAGAGGGAGTGATAGAANAATTTGATTTCAAACACAGATGATATCGGGGTGAAGGCCTCAACTGATTTTTCTTTATAAAAGATCCCATTATTTTTTATGGCAGTGAGATGACAAAGGCGTTGATATTAAATCTGATGGTAGAGGGAGTGATAGAACTTGCAGCAATGGAGGCGATAGGTTTGACAAGAGCGGGGATAATGGGTTTAAAAGGTGTATCTATGACTTTTATCTTCTTCAGTGTAGGGAAATCTTGGCTACACTTCAAGTCAAAGTTAGTTGACCGCTCCTGAACTTCTAGGGCAGCCATTTTCATTATGACATAAGGTGCTTGGTCAAGTATTACCTCGAATTCATCAAATCTAGTCTCGAACTTAATCATTGACTCCATGTAGCAGGCAACTTTATCATGAGACAAGTCATAACCTCCGACGAACAAGAAAATCAGCTTTGGGTATGACATCATTTCTTCCAATTAGAAATTTTTGAATGTCAGCAATGTCCTACGCTCTTTCTCTGGCTCCAATAATTTTGGCACGAGTACCAAAATTAATTAAGTTAATTCATTAATTGGCCATTTCTTTCAAAACTTATCTAGTAGAAATTATTATTATTATTATTACTTATTTCTTTTAAGTTTTTTTATGTTTTGTTTATTTTGTTTATGTTTTTTGTCAATTTTTTCTGAATTGTAGGTTTTTTTTTAAATGAAAAATTTGGTGATTTGCTAAAAGTAAGCTGTCGGTCACCAAATTAGAAATTATCGGTCACCAAAATGGATATCCTGAAGCCTACTTTTAAAAGATGTTTAATTATATATATATATATATNCTTCTATTGAATGCTTTCTCTAATTTTGGCTTCTCAACCTTTTTTAAAAAATTGAGTTCTTTTGCTTCATCTTGAAGACTCATGGCTTTGCTAAGTAGCATTTCAATTGATCATGAATCCTTTAAGTGGAAAAGCCACTGGTTCATGAATACACTTCAGTAGAATCTCGATTGCAAGTTGTTCTTGAAGTTGTGGCTTACACTTCATGATTAAATTTCTCCATTTCTCAATGTAGTCCACCAGGGTTTCTGTTGGTTTGTATTGCTCTACCGCAAGATCACCTGCAGTGATGTAGTGTTGATCACCAATAAAACTTTTAAAAAACAACCTTTCTAGTTTAGTGAATGCTTTTATCAAGCCATTTGGTAACTTGACATACCAATCAAAGGCAATTCCTTGACTGCTTAAGATTGGAAAAATACCATTGCGTTGCTACCCCACACATTGCAGTAGCTTGCTCAAAAGTATGCAACATGTTGTTACGGATTACTAGTTCCATCAAAAGTCTTGAATGATGGTGGCAAAAAACCCTTGGGATATTGTACCACATCTAATTTATCCTGGTAAGGTCTAACCTTTAGAATATGTGATCCCTTCATTATCTATTTCAAGGTCTCTCTCACTTATTATTTTACCATCTGCTTAATTTTTTTTTGGTATACAACCTGGGTGGGATCTTTCTTGTATTGTTCCTCCGTATTATCTGAGGTAGATTTCTTCTTATCGTCTGCAATCTGAATGACATACGATTAATTTGCTTCATCAGAGGATAGGTGGGGAAACAAAGGTTGAATCGTTATAATTGATACAGTAGTCCTTATTTCTTCTATCCTTTTCTCCATGCAACTGATCACTTGTCTTTCTCCAAGATGACTCATTGTAGTATCTCAGCAACAACTTCTCCAATAATCAACAGANAATATACAGGAATCATCAGAAGGATCTTCCTCATCTGCCAAAGATCGATGGGATATAGCATGGAGCAAATCCTCCAAGAAAGTGATAAAACAAATTCAGAACGCTTCCAGATAGACTACATATCAGAATTTTTAGTTTGTCAGATCGGAGATGGAAACTTCATCGCAAGAACCATCGTCATCAAAAACAAAGAAGACAAAGAAAAAGAAGAATTTTGTTGATAGCACTAGGGGTGGGATAGAGGCTGCCTCTACCAGATATGTTATCTCGGATTCGAGAGAAAAAATCTTCGAACCCTTAACTTTGTATGATTATCTTTTTATTCCTCCGGGACCTGATGAATATAATGATAATGATGTTGNAATAGAGACATATAATTAATGCTGGCTCCCAAATCACATAAAGCTCTTCCATAAAATCTTTCACCGATAGCACACGGTATAATGAAACTACCTGGTTCTTTTAATTTTTTGGGAGGCTTTTTCTGAATAATTGCACTACACTCTTCGCTAAGTGCAACAGTCTCATTATCAGTGAACTTCCTTTTCTNGTATATTGCTTGCGATGTTGTGCTAAATCATTTAAACTATGCACATATGAGATCCGTTCATTCTTGTATTTTAAAAAATTAAAATATTACCTTTCCTAAATTATATATATATTAATAAAGGAAACATAAAGAAACTTAAAAGAAAACATAAAGAAACTTAAAAGAAAAAACTGTTTATTTTGTTTAAGTTTCAAAAATTAAAATATTACCTTTCAAAAATTAAAGCTCTAATTCAATTATTATTATTATTTTGTTTATATATATAATTTAGGAAAGGTAATATTTTAATTTTTGAAAATACAAAAATGAACGAATCTCATATGTGCATAGTTTAAATGATTGAGCACAACATCGCAAGCAATATATCTACCTCAAAGAATAGATACATTACTTTTTGGTGGTGCTTGACTAAATAAACTGAAGAATTTATGACATCCATTTTAGTCTGCAAAAATTCATTTTTCATGTTGACCAACAAGTTTCTCTCTATAATATTGAGGATTATATAAGATTTATAATACCTGAGTTCTTAAAGCTCCTTATAGAGGCAAACCCTTATAGTTAATTACATCTTAAATGACTGACGTCACATAAGAAAACTCTCATTTTAGATCTGAAAATATTATCTTCAAGAATTTCAAAGGGATAAGACTTTTCAAAGATCAAACCAAGGAATATCAAATGGGAAAGACCCAAATTTGGAGCATTGTTATAGAATCCAAAGGAAGAGAAACTAGGGGTTGTCATAGAACCTGAGGAGAACATATGTGGCTTCTCAAACTACCTCATTGTTTAGTTTCAGTTTCGAGAAGAAAATTATTGAATGTTTTTTCCTGTCATTTATTACTATTTAGGTCTTACATTTGTGTGAGATGATCTCACAAATAGCCTGGAAGATAGAATAATTTATGTTGTGATGAATGACAACCTCAGAACCCTAAAATAAATTAGAGCTTAGATTGCACAACATCATTGTGCAAACGCCTAAAGATAAAGTGAGGATTTATGTTGCACCAGGCGAACAACCTCTAAATCCTATGGCTTATTATTTAACTCTAGGGAAAGGATGTGTTGTTATGGATCCTCGTGCTATTGTAGATTGTTGTCCATAGAGTGAGCTCCAAGCTCCTCAACGAAGTAGAAGTTTTAAAGTCTAAAGGTTCAAAGGTTTAAATGACAAGTATAGTTCAAAATAGGGGGGTTAAAGTTGATTAGAACAACACTGGTTAGGATCCCACAGTTTCCTCTTTCCGGTACTACTATTTTCTCTTAAATTTACTTAACTTACATAAGTTGTTAAACCCATTTAAACCAGGGAGATCTCATTACCAACCATGGGTTACCTCGTCCGAGAGACTACCGTAAATTCAAAAGGACGTACTGTGAAGTTGTATTTCAAAGGATTTATCGTTACCTTTGAAAGGGTTTAAATTTAATTTTGAAAGTTGTTTGATTAATTTTTAAAAATGATTTTTTTGGCAGGTGAAGTAACATCCACAACCAAGCATGTATAATATTTTAAAGCAAGAATAAATTGCAGCAAATAAAATGATAGAAAGTAAGTAAATCGTTATGGCATACCTGTTATCTTCCCGTTATTCCCATTGAAAATTTAGCTTTTGCAGTATATATATGATTTTTCAAGAAAATAAAACAAGGAGAGCAGTTGAAGGTGTGGTTTCCAAACCCCGTATCATGACTTGATGAGTCCAAAAAATTTGAGCACATCCCTATTAACGTGAGGAATTAACACCTAAACTTTCAAGTCAAGGAGATTATTAGTTAGCTAACTAAAATTAGAACATTGCAGAGAATATTTAATCAATTAAAATAAAACACTTGTCAAATTATTTTACCTTTTGTTCTACATTGTTCTCCTCTGTTCATTGAGCAACATGATATTTTAATTTTATTTTTATGAATTTTCTACACAAAGATATGGATTTTATAAGTTATGAAATTAATTTAAATAAAAAATCCTGATTTTCCTACTTAATCCAGTCAGCATCATGTCATCCTAGGCAGCTTTGAAGCTCTGCGTGGCACTCCTCCATTCGACATCGCCATCCGATTTAGGCCTCTTCAACCCATGTTTTATGCTTCGTTATCTCGTCTGACGCAATTTGGACCGTCCAAACAATACACGTTGAAATGTACTGCATTTGTTCATCGTCCCCGATTGTCCTAACTAGAGAATCTTCCATACTAAAATGCTTCAATCTAATTCTATACTCAACCAAATCACATGAGGTTTGTTCCTACACATTCATCTACTCAAGAATAACAGATTTATGTAGTTACTTATTTATAAAATTAAACTTCTCCACACAATTTGTGAAACTGAGCCAAAAATTAGGATTTTTGAAATATACATTTTCCCAAAAGGTGGGGCTTTGATTGGGTTCCTATGGAAACTTCAGTGGAGTCCGAAGAACCTTCTATAAGTGTTGGTTTGCTCTGGAATAAGCTCCAAGAATGATCTCAATCAAAGGGTGGTGCGACCTTGGTCAAAAGCTAGGTTAGAGGCCTTAACAGAGGAGGGTTTCAATGAGAATCTTTTTAGTTTGGTTTGGGGAAGCTTTTGGAGAAATTGGTTTAAAGTTTGGTGGAGTTTTGAGAAATGTCCAGAAACTGTCCTAGTTTTGAGCTCTGAAATTGAGCTCAAATAGTGGGGAAGATGGCTTGAAGATGGATGGAATGGGCTTAGGAGGTCTTGGAGGAGCTCCAAAAGCTATTTTGCAGAGTTTCCCCTAGGAAATTGATGGTCTCATCTTTTGGCCATGGGAGGTGGGGTTTAAATAAAAGGGGAATTAGTGTCCACCATGGCTGGCCAGTGGGTTCAAATGGCAGCTGAGATGGAGGGAAGAGAAGTGTAAGCAACTAATTTGGATGAGCCAACTTAGAGAGTTCAAATTTTGAGTTTTGGCCATGGGGGACCTCTTGATTTTGGCGTTTTTCGGCCACTAGGCTGGCCGACCAGGCCAGGGCTGGTGTCTAGAGTGGTCTGGTGATCCAGGGGAGCTTAATGATGATTATCCTTGAAGGTTTGATGGTTGATGACAAATATATTTGGGTTCAGCCAAATATGGGAAGATATTTTCTAAAATAAGGGACCTTGGGTCCATGGCTTGTGTATGGTGAGCTAGGTGGGTCTAGCCTGGTCCCTACGATCTAAAGTTTGGTTGTGGTGACCAAGGCTTGGTCAAATTGAATGGGTTTGGTTTAATTCAAGGCTTAGGTTCAAAATCATGTTATGAGCTTGGATTTGAGTTTGGATTTGGCTAGACTTTAATTTTGGCTCAATTGATTGGTCAAATTGGCTTGGATGATTGTCATGAGAAGTTTGGAAAAGGAATTAAGTGATTTTGAAATGATTTGGGAGTTCAATTTAGTGGAATTTGACCCATGACAATTTTGGGGAATTTAGGTTAGACTTGGGTTTGGATTGGAATAGGGTTTAGGTTAGGATCATTGATGGTCACATTGAGAAGGAAAGCCCTGGGACTCACATCCAACTCAAGTGGTAACAAAAGGTATCACATTAGGAAGGAAAGCTTGGGGACACATCCATCTTAAGAGATGATGAGAAGGGAGTAAGACAGAGGGATATGGTCCCAAGTGGTAAGGTGGGAGTAGGATGAAGGCCTACAGTTTTGAGGGAGTAGAAAAGATGTATACGGTTTTGAGTGCTGAGGTACAGAGGCGTACGGTCCCTAGTGCTAATGTGGAAGTAGGACGGAGGCCTACCGTCCTAAGGGAGTAGAATGGAGGTCTACGGTCCCAAATGCTGAGGTGGGAGTAGGACGGAGACCTACAGTATTGAGTGAGTAGAACAGAGGTCTACGGTCCTGAGTGCTAAGGTGGGAGTAGAACGGAGGACTGTAGTTCCGAGGAAGTAGAACGGAGTGCTGAGGTGGTAGTAGGATGGAGGCCTACGGTCCCAAGGGAGTAGAATGGAGGTCTACGATTTTGGGTGCTGAGGTGGGAGTAGGACGGAAGCCTATGGTATCGAGGGAGTAGAATAGAGTTCTACGGTCTTGAGTACTGATGTGGGAGTAGAATGGAGGCCTGCAGTTCCAAGGAACTAGAACGTGGGTCTATGTTCCCGAGTGCTGAGGTGGGAGTAGGACGGAGGCCTACAATCCTGAGGGAGTAGAATGGTGGTCTACAGTCCAGAGTGCTGAGGTGAGAGTAGGATGGAGGCCTACTGTCCTGAGGGAGAGAACGGAGGTCTACGGTACCGAGTGCTGAGGTAGGAGTAAGTCAGAGGCCTACAATACCAAGGGAGTAGAACGGAAATCTATGATCCCGAGTGCTGAGGTGGGAAGAGGAAGGAGGCCTACGATCCCTGAGGTGGGAGCAGGACTGAGGCTTACAATCCCGAGGGAGTAGAACATAGGTCTACTATCCTAAGTGCTGAGGTGGGAGAAGGACAGAGGCCTACGGTCCAGAGAGAGTAGAATGGAGGTCTACGATCCCGAGTGCTTAGGTGGGAGTATGAAGGAGGCCTACGGTCCCGAGGGAGTAGAACGGAGGTCTACGTCCCAAGTGTTGAGATGGGAATAGAGCGGTATACCGAAGTGCTGAGATTGCTGAGAAGGGAGTAAGGCGGAGGCCTATCCCAAAGTGTTGAGATTGCTGAGAAGGACGTAGGGCAGAGGTCTATCCCAAAGTGTTGAGATTGCTGAGAAGGGAGTAGGGCGGAGGCCTATCTCAATGTTTTGAGATTGCTGAGAAGAGAATAGGGCGGAGGCCTATCCTGAAGTGCTAAGATTGCTGACAAGAGAGTAGAGCGGAGGCCTATGCCGAAGTGCTGAGATTACTGTAGCAATTGCAAAGATTGTGGAAGATTTCATGAAGTACAGAGAGCATGAAAAAACCTATGGAATTTTGTGTAGGGTATGAGTTACAAAAATTCATGCTGGGAGCCCGGGATGTGAGAGAGAGAGACATGGAGAATTTGCTTATCATTTTTTTTATTTAATCTGGTTATTATTAAGAATATCAAATTTGATATTCCTTTATTTTCCTTAGATTTTAAATTTTAATCATCTTTTTTTATCAAGCTTCTGTTGTATCGTTCTTTGTTCATTATAATTTAGGACTTGGTAAGTCTCTAAAGGTTTTAAAGAATGATTTTATGAACAAAGAATAAAAAGTTCAATTATCCTTCAAAATATCCAAAAGGTTATAAATGTGTATGGGGAACAGTTCCTGACAACTTCTAAATTCCTTTTGAAGCATTTCAAGTTTATTTGAACCTATTATATTGTTGAATTGATCATCCAAAATTTAATGTTTAATTTTAATGATTTAATACACCCTATGCTCAATGAACCTGATATTTTAATTATCCCAAGCGTGAGGTACTCAATTATTGTATCAATATTTTACTTAAGAGTTATGTAAATAGATGCCCTTAGGGCAAGCCTAAGTCATTAAAGATTTTGTACCCACCACTAAAGTTGGGCTTGTAGTATTCAAAGGTGTTAATTATCAGTAATATTATCTTTTCTAAACCTCACTAGATAAGTTCAAATATCAAGCCTAGCTCACTACCAAGCCCTTAACAATTTTATGGGTGAATTTACAATTATCAAAATTTAAATTTAAGTGAGATATATTCTTATTGAAAGATCATATCATCATCAATTATGGGCTTCAAATTAAGTGAATTAGTACCTTCCTACCTTAAGCCCATCACTTTAAAATCATCCAATTAGATTGACTTCCAAATCATGATAATTCATAAAATTACAATTTTACCTTTATCATGAAAAGGTGGAAAATTGGTTTCTATCTTTTAAGCCATTATGTTTCAAACATCCAAAAGAATTCATTAAGATAAAAATTACCCCTTTTATCCTTTAGTTAATCCTAAATTTTGATTACGGCACCAAAATCTAAAATTATCATTTTGCCGCAAGGGCTCTCTACTCCATAACTTGTTAAATATGATTCAAATGACTTTACAACTTTTAGAGAACCCCATTCAAGGGTGAACAAAGATATCAGAGGAGAAAATGTGATTTTTAATATTTAATTTAATTTAAATGATATTTTAAACTTAGAAAATATGATTTTTAATAGCAAATTATCTAACTAATCAAAGTAAAATTTTTGGTCATGGGAAAATTATTGGAGGTTCATTGAGGTCAGAGGACCACTTGGACAAAATTTTATGATATTTTAAGTTATATTTTATTATTGTAATTATTTATTTATTTTAGTAATTTAATTAATAAGAAAATATTTCTAATTACAAAAATTACTATTTGNAAATGGGAACTAGAATTTAGGTACCAGCCCCAGGATGAGAATCGGAAGCCTCATACCAAGGGGGTCTCGCACTAATCTCAAAGAAGGTGCCACATTAGGAAGGAAAGCACAAGGACTCTCATCCAACCTATGAGGTGACAGAAGGGAATCATAATTTAGGTACTGATCCTAGAATGAGAACTGGAATTTAGGTATCAGCCCCAAGATGAGAATTGCAAGCTTCATACCATTTAAGGGGGTGTCACACCGATCTCGAATAAGGTGTCACATTAGAAATGAAAGCTCAAGGACTCCCATCCAATCTAAAAGGTGATTGAAGAGAATCAGAATTTAAGTACTTATCCCAGAATGGGAACTAGAATTTAGGTAACTGCCCTGAAATGAGAATCAGAAGCCTCATACCATTTAAGGAGGTCTCACACCGATATCGAGGAGGGTGTCTCTTGATTTTACTTTTGGTTGAGGTTTAATTTTCCCTCTTTAGTTGCCTAAGTTCTANACATGTGTAGAGATGCTTTCTAACTTTACAAAAATCAAAAAACATCCGCACTATAATGAGGAACAAACTCCTAAAAGCTCAACCCATAATGATTATTATATGCTTAATTAAAATTACAACACTGCAGAGACTATTTAATTGATTAAAAATAAAAGACTCATCAAATAATTTTTTATTTTATTTTTTATGGATTTTCTAAGTTATGGAATTAAATAAATCATTAAAATCCTATTTTTCTACTTATTTGAGTCAGCCGCCACGCCATCCTTGTACTCGTCGAAGCCCCACGTGGCGCTATCCAACTCAATGTTGCAATCTGACTCTCTCGGCATGCGTCTGCGCTTTACCGCTCCATTCATTCATCCAGCACAATCTGATCCATCCGTCTGATACACACGCGATTCATCTGACGTGAACTAAACCGCACAATAGAAAACCCAAAGATCTTGGCCTGAACTCAACCAAATCACCTTGGATTTGTTCTTACACCTTCATCCACTTAAGACAAAAACATCTATATGGCTACATGCATATGAAATTAAAGTTTTCATCACAAAGGCCCAAAAATTGGGGTTGAGAGCTTACACCTGAGAGGGGAGACCTCAATCAGATGCTTGTGGAAGATTTAGAAGAGCTAGAAAGCCTCCTGGAAGTGTCACTTTCTCCAAATGGATGCTCCAAGTATGATTTCAATGAAATGGGGGTACAAACTTAATCAAATAGTTTGTAAGAGGGCTTAAAGTGATGAATTTTGGGTGACAAACTTCTCCTTAAGCTCTGATGAAGATTAAGGACACTTCAATTTGGAGTTTGGTGGTGTTTGGTGGAATGACAGAAAAATGCTCTGGAATTGGGCTCTGAAATTAAGCTCAGGAAGTGAGGATGAGGGCTAGAAGATGGTTTGATTGATCTTAGGAAGGCTTGAAGAGGCTTTGGAATAATTTTGGTAATGCTTCCCTAGGTAATTAGGCACACCTCCTCTTTGACCGTGGGACATGAGGTTTAAATAGAGGAGCTTGGGGTGGCTAGCTGTAGCTCAATTCAGATGTCAAGGCTTGTTGAGGTGGAGGGTTAAGCGGTGCCAAGAACCCGTTGGAACGGACACATTGGATAGGTGCAATGGTTTTGATTTAATGTGGGGTGGCTCTCAGTTTTGAGGCTCTCAGATGAATAGGCTGGCCAACTAGGCTAGGGGAGGTGCTTAGTTTGCTCAGGGATCTCAGAGGAGGGTTTAATGGTGATTAACTTGGAGGTTTGACGGCTGATGGCATATCTCCCTTGGTTTAGCAAATTTTGTAAGGAGATCCTTTAATTTTTGGGACACTTGGTCCATGGCTCAACTAGGCTGGGTTGAGTGGATCTAGGCTGGTTCTTAGGTCCAAATGTTGGTTGTGGTGGCCTTGAGTTGGTAAATTTGGCTAAATTTGGTCACATGCATGGCTTGGGGTCAAAATCATGTCATGAGCTTGGATTTGAGTTTAGGTTTGGTTAGAATTTCAATTTGGCTCAATTGATTAATCAAATTGTCTTGGATAATTGTCATGCGGAGTTTGAAAAAGGAATTTAGTGATTTTGAGTTGATTTGGGAGTTAAATTTGATGGAATTTATCTCATGGTCAATTTTGGGGCATTTGGGTTAGACTTGGGTTTAAAATGGGCTAGGGTTTGAATATGGTTCAATTGATAGATCAATGTGATCTAAAAGATTGTCAAGAAGAATTTTGGATATCAATTGGGTGGAAATTTTGGTGTTATGAGGTTCAATTTGATGGGATTTGGGCTTNGTGGGCTTCAAATTAAGTGAATTAGTATCTTTGTACCTTAAGCCCATCACTTTAAAATCATCCAATTAGATTGACTTCCAAATCATGATAATTCATAAAATTACAATTTTACCTTTATCATGAAAAGGTGGAAAATTGGTTTCTATCTTTTAAGCCATTATGTTTCAAACATCCAAAAGAATTCATTAAGATAAAAAATACCCCTTTTTTCCTTTAGTTTATCCTAAATTTTGATTACGACACCAAAATCTAAAATTACCATTTTACCCCAATTGCTCTCTACTCCATTACTTGTTAAATATGATTCAAATGACTTTGCAACTTTTAGAGGACCCCATTCAAGGGTGAACAAAGATATCAGAGGAGAAAATGTGATTTTCTATATTTAATTTAATTTAAATAATATTTTTAACTTAGAAAATATGATT
Source organism: Phalaenopsis hybrid cultivar (assembly GCA_002079205.1). Classification (NCBI taxonomy): domain Eukaryota; kingdom Viridiplantae; phylum Streptophyta; class Magnoliopsida; order Asparagales; family Orchidaceae; genus Phalaenopsis; species Phalaenopsis hybrid cultivar. Next base: position 75,505 of record JXCR01148444.1, read on the forward strand.
TTTAATAGCAATTTATCTAACTAATCAGTAAAATTTTTGGTCATGGGAAAATTATTGGAGGTTCACTGAGGCCAGAGGACCACTTGGACAAAATTTTATGATATTTTAAGTTATATTTTATTATTGTAATTATTTATTTATTTTAGTAATTTAATTAATAAGAAAATATTTCTAATTAAAAAAATTACTATTTGTATTTTTATTAAACTTCCTTAAGTCCAAAGAATTCAGAGAAACAAACTTTTTATGTTTGTCTTTTTATTTTATTTATTATAAATATTTTTATAGGAAAAATAGAGAAAATACATTTTAGCCTTTAAGAAAAGTTATATTTAACTTTAAAAAATAAGGAAAAATATTGTAATGAGTCCCAAGTGATCAGAAAATAATTAAAAATAATTTGGTGCATTTTCAANCGGAGAAACAAACTTTTTATGTTTGCGTTTTTATTTTATTTATTATAATTATTTTTATAAGAAAAAAAAACAAAATACATTTTAGCCTTTAAGAAAAGTTATATTTAACTTTAAAAAATTAGGAAAAATATTGTAATGAGTCCCAAGTGATCAGAAAATAATTAAAAATAATTTGGTGCATTTTCAAATTTTTTGGAATTTTTAATTATTTTTAGTTGAAAAATAAGCTTAAAAATAAAGTATTTATTTAAAAATAATTTTTATTTTTCCTAAGTGCTCCTAATCACAAGGAACTTAGAAAATGATTTTTCATAATTTTCCTTATTATATTTAATTTATTAAAATTATTTTAATGCCAAAAATGTCATTTTATATAGAAAATCAATTTTAGTGCTCAAATTAAATCAAATAAATTTCAAAATTTTAAAATGAGGTAAAATAAGAGTTATTTATAGTGTGGAATTAATTTTGATAAGTTTTTAAGTATAATGAATTTATCTGATTTTTATAAACTTTTAGGGTTTAATTAATTCTAATGATTTACAATAATATCTAAACTTAATTTACATTTTTCTAGAAGTCCTCTAACCATAGGGAACCTACCAAAATAAGTCCCATGATTTTATAATTTATATTTTAATTTATATAATTATTTTGACCTATCCAAACTTAGAAATCTGGGTTGCATATGTAGAGATGCTTTCTGACTTTACAAAAATAAAAAAACATCCCCACTATAATGAGGAACAAACTCCTAAAATCTCAACCCATAATGATTATTATATGCTTAATTAAAATTACAAAACTGCAGAGACTATTTAATTGATTAAAAATAAAAGACTCATCAAATAATTTTTATTTTATTTTTTATAGATTTTCTAAGTTCTGGAATTAAATAAATTATTAAAATCCTATTTTTCTACTTATTTGAGTCAGCCGCCACGCCATCCTCGTACTCGTCGAAGCCCCACATGGCGCTATCTAACTCAATGTTGCAATCTGACTCTGTCGGCACGCATCTGCGCTTTACCGCTCCGTTCATTCATCCAACACAATCTGATCCATCCGTCTGATACACACGCGATTCATCTGACGTGATCTAAACCGCACAATAGAAAACCCGAAGATCTTGGCCTGAACTCAACCAAATCACTTTGGATTTGTTCTTACACCTTCATCCACTTAAGACAAAAACATCTATATGGCTACATGCATATGAAATTAAAGTTTTCATCACAAAGGCCCAAAAATTGGGGTTGAGAGCTTACACCTGAGAGGGGAGACCTCAATCAGATGCTTGTGGAAGATTTAGAAGAGCTAGAAAGCCTCCTGGAAGTGTCACTTTCTCCAAATGGATGCTCCAAGTATGATTTCAATGAAATGGGGGTACAAACTTAATCAAATAGTTTGTNTACCTGAGTCTGAGAGGGGAGACCTCAATCAGATGCTTGTGGAAGATTTAGAAGAGTCTAGAAAACCTCCTGGAAGTGCCACTTTCTCCAAATGGATGCTCCAAGTATGATTTCAATGAAATGGGGGTACAAACTTAATCAAATAGTTTGTAAGAGTGCTTAAAGTGATGAATTTTGGGTGACAAACTTCTCCTTAAGCTCTGATGAAGATTAAGGACACTTCAATTTGGAGTTTGGTGGTGTTTGGTGGAATGACAGAAAAATGCTCTGAAATTGGGCTCTGAAATTAAGCTCAGGCAGTGAGGATGAGGGCTAGAAGATGGTTTGATTGATCTTAGAAAGGCTTGAAGAGGGTTTGGAATAATTTTGGTAATGTTTCCCTAGGTAATTAGGCACACCTCCTCTTTGACCGTGGGACGTGAGGTTTAAATAGAGAAGCTTGGGGTGGCTAGCTGTAGCTCAATTTAGGTGTCAAGGCTTGTTGAGGCGGAGGGTTAAGCTGTGCCAAGAACCTGTTGGAACGGACACATTGGATAGGTGCAATGGTTTTGATTTAATGTGGGGGTGGCTTTCAGTTTTGAGGCTCTCTGATGAATAGGCTGGCCAACTAGGCTAGGGGAGGTGCTTAGTTGGCTCAGGGATCTCAGAGGAGGGTTTAATGGTGATTAACTTGGAGGTTTGATGGCTGATGGCATATCTCCCTTGGTTTAGCAAATTTGGTAAGGAGATCCTTTAATTTTTGGGACACTTGGTCCATGGCTCAACTAGGCTAGGTTGAGTGGATCTAAGCTGGTTCTTAGGTCCAAATGTTGGTTGTGGTGGCCTTGAGTTGGTAAATTTGGCTAAATTTGGTCACATGCATGGCTTGGGGTCAAAATCATGTAATGAGCTTGGATTTGAGTTTAGGTTTGGTTAGAATTTGAATTTGGCTCAATTGATTAATCAAATTTTCTTGGATAATTGTCATGAGGAGTTTGAAAAAGGAATTGAGTGATTTTCAGTTGATTTGGGAATTAAATTTGATGGAATTTAGCTCATGGTCAATTTTGGGGCATTTGGGTTGGACTTGGGTTTAAAATGGGATAGGGTTTGAATATGGTTCAATTGATAGATCAATGTGATCTAAAAGATTGTGAAGAAGAATTTTGGATATCAATTGGGTGGAAATTTTGGTGTTATGAGGTTCAATTTGATGGGATTTGGGCTTTTGGTCAAAATTGGGGATTTTGGCTCAAGTTGGATTTGGGTGATCTTTGAGTTAAAATTTGGGTCAATTGATTGTTCAAATTGATTTGGGGAAGTGTTATGAGGAATTTAATATTCAAATTTAGGGAAATTGATGTGATCATGGGGATCAATTTAGGGAATTTAAGGGTATCTTAAAATTGGGGAATTTAGATTGGGCTTGAAATTGGGTTCAATTGAGCTTGGATTTGATTTCAATTGGGATTGGAATGATGAATTTGAGTTTAAAATTAAAATTGGGGGAGATTGCAATCCATTTAGTGGAAATTGGGAGTGAATTGGGGAATTTGGGCCTTTAAGGGCAATTTGGGGATTTTGCTCAAAATGGACAATTTGCTCAAATTGGGCTCAATGGAATGATTTAAAATGATTTTAAGGTCATTTTTAGTGATTTTGGAGATTTTGAGAATCCTAGGAATTTTGGAATTTTTGAGGCATGAAGGACATTTTGGTAATTTTGAGGATTTTGGTGGTACTTTGGGAATTTTGAAAAGTTTGAGTTATTTTGGTCAACTTGAGTGTTTTGGAATGGTTTGAAATTATTTTTGAAGAGAATTTGAGAATTTGGCTACTTTTGGATAATTTTGAAAAATTTTGGGTTTTGGGGCAATTTGGTAATTTGGTGAAATTTGAGGCTAAGGAGATTCAAAATTGAGAATTTGGTAAAATTGGGATTGATTGAGAATGTTAATCACGAGTCACCCTATTTGAGCTATGAGACCAAGGGAACTCCCATTATGGATCCTCCATGTGCTGGTCTAAGTCAAACCCTAGCCCAGGGCTAATTGTTTAGGGGACCATCCACATGAGTTTCCAATGAGTAGGGGATCAATCTAGGTATGTTTAGGTTAGGCTCTAGGTTTTGAGTGCAGGTGTAAGTGTGTATGTGTAGGACTAACCAAAACTACATGACCTAGGGATAACCCTAAGGCCAAACAACTCTATGGAGACTCTTCTTGAGCTCCCATATATTGGCCCCACCTACTAAGTGCTAGAGGTTAGAACCAACATATGGAAATTCAAGATGAGCAAAGAAGAGTTTAGAATTTCTATTAGTGAGGGTACCATTACTAGTTCTCCAGGAATATTCAATAGGAAAGTTAAATGGCTAGATCTAAAGCTCCTAAAGAAGAAACTAGACCTTAACCAAAAGTGAGGCCAACAAATGGACCCTAAATAGGTGTGGTGTGCTGGGCGAGCACACCACATGTATTGGCGTTGACCGAAGAGATCAACAAATCAACACAACTGCTTAAGCCAATAGGCTCGTAGTAGTAAAGATAGAAAATGTGGAGAAGGTTTCTTCTTGGGAGTATGCAGAGACTCCTGTTAGGTATTGGCTGGTGTACCTTCAAATTATCAATTTCAAGGGTGAATTTGAAATTTGCAAGGTGACTTGTGCTTGGTGTCCCAGGTGAAGGGCTACACGACAGATTTGTGAAGATAGCCATCAAAGAAACTTACAACCAGATAAAAGACTCAATTTGATTTCAAATTTTGATGTTTTAACTTTATATTCAATTTCAACTTTAATTTAGTAAAAATTAATTTCAGAAGACGGAAATATGTGAAGTGATCGGATTGAGATGGAATGCAAAATGACTCACATCCAACTCAAAAGGTACCAAAAGTGTTGAGAAGGATTAGGAATAGACCTATCGTGGATGCAGAGGATGCAGAGGAGAGAATCGAAAGCCTCATACCATTTAAGGGGGTCTCACACCGATCTCGAGGAGGGTGTCACATTAGGATGGAAAGCTCAAGGACTCACATCAAACCTAAGAGGTGACGGAAGGGAATTAGAATTTAGGTACTGATCCTAGAATGAGAACTAGAATTTAGGTACCAGCCCCACGATGAGTATCGTAAGCCTCATACCATATAAGGGGGTCTCGCACTGATCTCAAAGAAGGTGCCACATTAGGAAGGAAAGCTCAAGGACTCTCATCCAACCTAAGAGGTGACAGAAGGGAATCATAATTTAGGTACTGATCCTAGAATGAGAACTGGAATTTAGGTATCAGCCCCAAGATGAGAATTGCAAGCTTCATACCATTTAAGGGGGTGTCACACCGATCTCGAATAAGGTGTCACATTAGAAATGAAAGCTCAAGGACACCCATCCAATTTAAAAGGTGATTGAAGAGAATCAGAATTTAGGTACTTATCCCAGAATGGGAACTAAAATTTAGGTAACTGCTCTGGAATGAGAATCAGAAGCCTCATACCATTTAAGGAGGTCTCACACCGAGATCGAGGAGGGTGTCTCTTGATTTTACTTTTGGTTGAGGTTTAATTTTCCCTCTTTAGTTGCCTAAGTTCTAGCCATAAGATTTTCCTATTGACTATTTCTAGAAAACTACAAAAGGAACCCTCACCATTAGAAACTCTAAACTCTTATGTGCTCAACTTGAAGTTCCACAAATTGGTCCAAACCTCTATCACTTAGTAGATGGGGTCAATGTGGAGGATCTCAGGGAGAGTTCCCCATAGGACTGTTTGACCTTAGGGTTAACCCTGAATGTGGCTCTAGAGCTAGTTCACTCACTACACTCACTACCACCTATATCCACTCACAATCCTAAAACACAAAATTATTGATTTTGATCCCTTCATCTTTTGGACACTCATGTAGATGGTCCCCTAGACCCACTAGCCCTAGGCTAGGGTTAGCTAAGACTAGTAAATAGAGGACACAAATGAGGATTTCATCGGTCCATAACTCATGTGAGGTGGTTGACACCCCAATTCTACCAAAGTTTCCAATTTGGCCATTTTGTACCCCCAAACCTACCCAAATTACCTAAACACCCCCAAACCCTAAATTTGACCAAAATCCTCAAACTCACCCAAAATACCCAAATTTGTTAAAAAATCATTTCAAACCATTTCAAAATACATAAATTGCCCAAATACACAAAAAAACTCCAAAATTACCAAAATACCCCCAAATTTGCAAAAATTACAAAATACCCTTGGCACCCCAAACCTTACCAAAACCTCCAAAATCACTTCAAATATTTCCAAAATCAATTTAAACCCTCCATCTGAACACAATGTGGCTAATTTGACCATTTTTACCAAAACCCCCAAATTGCCTTTAAAGGCCCAATTTCCCCAAATTCACCCCAAATGTCCATCAATTTAGCCCCAATTCTCCTCAATTTCAATTCTAAACTCAAATTCATATTTCATTTGATCAATCCGAACCAAATCCAAGGCTAATTGACCCCTGCTTTCAGCTCAATTTTTTTCCAAATAAAAACCCCCAATTTTGACCATGTGACCTGATCTCACCTAATTGAACCCCATAACCTACTCAATTTGCCCCAATTTGAATACTAAACTCTTCAAAACTCTCCTACAAACCAAATTGAACTTCTAATTGGCCTTGTTAAAACCTCAATTTCACTTAATTTTAACCCGAGTCCAAAAAAAATTCCCGAATTGGCTATGTCTCCAAATACCACCAAATTGAATGCCCTAACCCCAAAATTGACACCCATTTAATGTTGAAAACTTTTTATGACATTCCTATGGACAATTCTCAATGATCAATTTGGACTTATCCTAACCTTAACCCAACCTAGACCCAAGTCTAGTCCAACAAGCCCAAATTGACTAAAATCCCAAAATTCTTCAAATTGAGCTTCCAATTGAACTCAAAATTACTTCAATCCTTCACCAAAAATCTTCATGACAATCATCTACACAAAGTTGATCAGTTAATTGAGCTTAAATTCATGTATATCCTAACCCATAGCCAAATTTTAGCCATTTTGATCCAAATTGGACCCATGCACCAAAATTGACTTAGCCATCCCAAAGTCACCAAGCTAAGGTCTCCACAGCCACTAAGCACACCATATTGACCAGACTAAACCCTCTAATATATAGGATTTTAGCCAATTTTTGGGCCTTAACCAAAAATCTCCTCCATCATTACTTACCATTGGGAGTAAATTATAATTAAGCCTCCCTCTGGCTCACCTGACCTTCTGCCCACCACCCCTGGCCCTGCCGGGCACAAATTTAAACCTGATTTCAACCCCAGAGGCCAGGTTATCCCAATGGATCTTTAGAGCTCCTCAGGCATCAATTGGCCCTTAGCTTCCCTTTAAGCTCCTCTATTTAATCAGCCCTTCCATGGCCAAGGAGAGGAGTGTGCTAAAATCCTTAGGAAAACTCTGTCCAATTGCTCTCAGTCACTCTCCAGGAACTCTTAAGTTCATTGTCACCATTTTCTCCCATTGATCCCCACTGTGGAAGCCCAATTTTGAGCTGAAACTTTCAGCCCAAACCAGAACACCTCTCCATAGTCCACCAAACTCAAATTAATTGTGCACACACCATCCCTAGAGCAAGAGGAGTTGATTCCCCANTATGTGTAGGACTAACCAAAACTACATGACCTAGGGATAACCCTAAGGCCAAACAACTCTATGGAGACTCTTCTTGAGCTCCCATATATTGGCCCCACCTACTAAGTGCTAGAGGTTAGAACCAACATATGGAAATTCAAGATGAGCAAAGAAGAGTTTAGAATTTCTATTAGTGAGGGTACCATTACTAGTTCTCCAGGAATATTCAATAGGAAAGTTAAATGGCTAGATCTAAAGCTCCTAAAGAAGAAACTAGACCTTAACCAAAAGTGAGGCCAACAAATGGACCCTAAATAGGTGTGGTGTGCTGGGCGAGCACACCACATGTATTGGCGTTGACCGAAGAGATCAACAAATCAACACAACTGCTTAAGCCAATAGGCTCGTAGTAGTAAAGATAGAAAATGTGGAGAAGGTTTCTTCTTGGGAGTATGCAGAGACTCCTGTTAGGTATTGGCTGGTGTACCTTCAAATTATCAATTTCAAGGGTGAATTTGAAATTTGCAAGGTGACTTGTGCTTGGTGTCCCAGGTGAAGGGCTACACGACAGATTTGTGAAGATAGCCATCAAAGAAACTTACAACCAGATAAAAGACTCAATTTGATTTCAAATTTTGATGTTTTAACTTTATATTCAATTTCAACTTTAATTTAGTAAAAATTAATTTCAGAAGACGGAAATATGTGAAGTGATCGGATTGAGATGGAATGCAAAATGACTCACATCCAACTCAAAAGGTACCAAAAGTGTTGAGAAGGATTAGGAATAGACCTATCGTGGATGCAGAGGATGCAGAGGAGAGAATCGAAAGCCTCATACCATTTAAGGGGGTCTCACACCGATCTCGAGGAGGGTGTCACATTAGGATGGAAAGCTCAAGGACTCACATCAAACCTAAGAGGTGACGGAAGGGAATTAGAATTTAGGTACTGATCCTAGAATGAGAACTAGAATTTAGGTACCAGCCCCACGATGAGTATCGTAAGCCTCATACCATATAAGGGGGTCTCGCACTGATCTCAAAGAAGGTGCCACATTAGGAAGGAAAGCTCAAGGACTCTCATCCAACCTAAGAGGTGACAGAAGGGAATCATAATTTAGGTACTGATCCTAGAATGAGAACTGGAATTTAGGTNTGCAAAAATTACAAAATACCCTTGGCACCTCAAACCTTACCAAAACCTCCAAAATCACTTCAAATGTTTCCAAAATCAATTTAAACCCTCCATCTGAACACAATGTGGCCAATTTGACCTTTTTTACCAAAACTCCCAAATTGCCTTTAAAGGCCCAATTTCCCCAAATTCAGCCCAAATGTCCATAAATTTAGCCCCAATTCTCCTCAATTTCAATTCTAAACTCAAATTCATATTTCATTTTATCAATCCAAACCAAATCCAAGCCCAATTGACCCATGCTTTCAACTCAATTTTTTTCCAAATAAAAACCCCCAATTTTGACCATGTGACCTAATCTCACCTAATTGAACCCCATAGCCTACTCAATTTGCCCCAATTTGAATACTAAACTCTTCATAACTCTCCTACAAACCAAATTGAACTTTTAATTGGCCTTGTTAAAACCTCAATTTCACTTAATTTTAACCCGAGTCCAAAAAAAATTCCCGAATTGGCTATGTCTCCAAATACCACCAAATTGAATGCCATAACCCCAAAATTGACACCCATTTAATGTTGAAAACTCTTTATGACATTCCTATGGACAATTCTCAATGTTCAAATTGGACTTATCCCAACCTTAGCCCAACCTAGACCCAAGTCTAATCCAACAAGCCCAAATTGACTAAAATCCCAAAATCCTTCAAATTGAGCTTCCAATTGAACTCAAAATTACTTCAATCCTTCACAAAAAATCTTCATGACAATCATATACACAAAGTTGATCAATTAATTGAGCTTAAATTCATGGCTAGCCTAACCCATAGCCAAATTTTAGCCATTATGATCCAAATTGGAGCCATGCACCAAAATTGACTTAGCCATCCCAAAGTCACCAAACTAAGGTCTCCACAACCACTAAACACACCATATTGACCAGACTAAACCCTCTAATATATAGGAGTTTAGCCAATTTTTGGGCCTTAACCAAAAATCTCCTCCATAATCACTTACTATTGGGAGTAAATTATAATTAAGCCTCCCTCTAGCTCACTTGACCTTCTGCCCACCACCCCTGGCCCTGCCGGGCACAAATTTAAACCTGATTTCAAACCCAGAGGCTAGCTTATCCCAATGGCTCTTTAGAGCTCCTCAGGCATCAATTGGCCCTGAGCTCCCCTCTAAGCTCCTCTATTTAATTAGCCCTTCCATGGCCAAGGAGAGGAGTGTGCCAAAATCCTTGGGAAAACTCTGTCCAACTGCTCTCAGACACTCTCCAAGAACTCCTAAGTTAATTACCGCCATTTTCTCCCACTGATCCCCACTGTGGAAGCCCAATTTTGAGCTGAAACTTTCAGCTCAAACCAGAACACCTCTCTATAGTCCACCAAACTCAAATTAATTGTGCACACACCATCCTTAGAGCAAGAGGAGTTGATTCCCCATCAAACCCCCTCTCAAACAGCCTCTAAGATAGCTCTAGATCAACACCTGAAATTGAGCTTGATGAAATTCATACCTAGAAAATTCACCAAGGCTTGAGACTTCATCCAGAGGTTTGTTGGCTCCAATCGAAGTTACCACAACCATCTGATTGAGGCCTCCCCTCTCAGATAAAGGTATTGAGCTCTAACCCTAGACCGAGCTTATTTTGATTCTCCATTTATAATGGCTTGATTTCATACTTGATTAACCATATAAATGTGTTCGTCTTTAGACAAACCACATGTGATTTGGTTGATTCTAACTCGAGATCTTAAGGTTTTAGTGTGAACAACTTACGGGTTAAGTCACTTAGGGACGATAACAGAGTGTTGTTCGATCGCCCGTGTATCCAACAAATAGAGGAGATCAAGCCGGACGAGCAGATGGTGCGTGAACTGCAGGCCATGTGGCAGCTGAGGTGGATGGCGGCGTTGAATGAGAGTGCGCCGCATGTGATTTCAGAGCTGCCGTAAGATGAGTTGGCGCCGCATGGATTAGTAGAAAAATAGGGATTTTCTGAATTATTTTAAATGGCTAAACTTCAAAAATCCATATTTTTCTCTAGAGAAGTCACAAAAAAAACCCTTATNAAAATTACAAAAAAAAAACCCTTATGCTCAGTGAACACAGGAGAAAAATGTGGACGAAAAATAAAAATTGTTTTCTTATTCCCTGATTTTTATTGAATTAAATGCCCTCTGTGGTATTTCAATTCTTCATGACTAAATATTACTCACCATGGCCTGAAATTTTGAGGGTTCATTCCTCATTGCAGGAGCTTTGTCTTCTGATTTTTCCAAGGTCAGGGGACACCTCTATGCTTCTAGCTTTAATTTTCAAGCTAAGGTGACCATTTTGGTTATTTTAATTATATAAGTCAAAATATCACTTAGAAAATTATGAAAATAATTATAGTAGGTTTCTTATGGTCGAAGAAGTCTAGGAAAAATATCATGATACTTTGGATTATTCTGTAAATTTCTATATTTAATTAAATATGAATATCTTGTATTTATTTTTGTAAATTGTATACTTATCAAAAATTAACAATATCAATCCCATATTGTTCATAAAAATCATGTTTATTCACTGTAAAAATATCAATATTATTTGACTTAGTCTAAGCAATAAAATGGATTTTTAAGGAAACCTTATATTTTTGTATAAAAATAATTATATTAAATTAAATAAGCTTAGAAAAATTATGAAAATTTGTTCTCTAAGTTCCTTGTGATAAGGGGCATTTAATAAAAATAAAATCCATTTTTGTGAAAATATTTCATTTTTAATGTAGTTTGAATTAAAAATAATTAAAATGATCAAAATTTAAAAAAAGAATATAAAAAATTGTTCAAAATGAGTGGAAATGTCCCCTCATCCCTTAAAATGCATTAGAATATTTTTCCTAATTTTTCTAAGTTAAAATAAAAATTTTAAAAGCTTAAAAATGAAGTTTTCATATTTTCCCATTAAGATAATTATAATAAATAAATTAAAAATCACAAAAATACAAAACTTAGTTCTCTGAGTTTTCTGAATTCAGAAGAGTCTATGAAAATTATGAAAAATGATTTTTTTTAATTAAAACTTTATATTCTATTTAATTTAGTCATTGAAATTGATTAAAATTAAATAATATTAATAAAAGATTTAAATAAAAAAATCATTGAATCTTGTCTAGGTGTTTCTCTGACCTTAAAAGACCTCTAATAATTTTTTCATAAACACAAACTTTATTTTGGATAATTAAATAAATTAAGCTTTGAAAATTCTATCTTCTNGAATGAGAACTAGAATTTAGGTACCAGCCCCACGATGAGTATCGTAAGCCTCATACCATATAAGGGGGTCTCGCACTGATCTCAAAGAAGGTGCCACATTAGGAAGGAAAGCTCAAGGACTCTCATCCAACCTAAGAGGTGACAGAAGGGAATCATAATTTAGGTACTGATCCTAGAATGAGAACTGGAATTTAGGTATCAGCCCCAAGATGAGAATTGCAAGCTTCATACCATTTAAGGGGGTGTCACACCGATCTCGAATAAGGTGTCACATTAGAAATGAAAGCTCAAGGACACCCATCCAATTTAAAAGGTGATTGAAGAGAATCAGAATTTAGGTACTTATCCCAGAATGGGAACTAAAATTTAGGTAACTGCTCTGGAATGAGAATCAGAAGCCTCATACCATTTAAGGAGGTCTCACACCGAGATCGAGGAGGGTGTCTCTTGATTTTACTTTTGGTTGAGGTTTAATTTTCCCTCTTTAGTTGCCTAAGTTCTAGCCATAAGATTTTCCTATTGACTATTTCTAGAAAACTACAAAAGGAACCCTCACCATTAGAAACTCTAAACTCTTATGTGCTCAACTTGAAGTTCCACAAATTGGTCCAAACCTCTATCACTTAGTAGATGGGGTCAATGTGGAGGATCTCAGGGAGAGTTCCCCATAGGACTGTTTGACCTTAGGGTTAACCCTGAATGTGGCTCTAGAGCTAGTTCACTCACTACACTCACTACCACCTATATCCACTCACAATCCTAAAACACAAAATTATTGATTTTGATCCCTTCATCTTTTGGACACTCATGTAGATGGTCCCCTAGACCCACTAGCCCTAGGCTAGNCTTAAGTTGGAAAGATGGAAATTTACTTGCCTTAAGCACAAAATTGAGGATTATTTGACCATTGGATAGAAATACATATCACTTAAATCAAAAACTTGATAATCACCATTTCACCTATCATGATTGTTAAGGGCTTAGTAGTGACCTAGGCTTGATATCTAAACTCAATTGATCGGATTTAGAAAAATACATAATGGGTGATTAATATCTTTGAACACTACAAGACTGACCTTAATTGTGGGAACCACGATCTTAAATAACCTAAAATTGCCTTAGGGACACCCACTCACATAACTCTTAAATGAAACATCAATTGACTAATCGAGTATCATATCATTGGGATATTTAAATTATCAAGTTCACTGAGCAACGGGGTAGCCACACTCTAAACTCGGATGGTTGATGGAACAATATGATAAGTTCAGAAATGAACTCAAAATAACTCAAGAGATCTTAAAAATAGTTCAGGGTCATACCCCGAGCACTTTGAAATCTTTTGGATATTTTGAAGGACAAATTGAACTTGTCATATTTTGTTCTAAAATTATCCAGTAGGATCTTCCAAGACTCAATAAAATCATAGCCTCGGGTTTGGTAGCTAAACATTCATCTACTCATGCAATTTAAGTTCCTTGCAATATTATATAAATGCCTTGCAGGTACTGACCTTTCATGAGGTGGAACAAGAAAACTCGCTAGATATGCTTTTACACTTTATAGTACCGTCTTTTCTTGTACTTTCCACATTGTATCTTTATGCTTACAAAACTTACATGTAAAACAACAATGTCACCCTGCATGAAAACCAAAAGTGCTAGGATAGCCACCAAACCAAAACCAAAACTAAAATCAACCAAGATAAAATTCACCGTCAAAACATTCAAAATATAAAACAACTCAAAATTTAATCACAAACATCACAAAACCACATCTGCAATTAAATTAAGACGTCTCTATCAGATGATTGGGAATCCCTCAGAGAGGTAACCTATGGTTGCTAATGATGCTTCCCATGGTCTAAATGAAAGTATGGAACTCATTAAGTTGAGTTTAGTAAATTCATCTGGACTAAGTGAATCCAATAAAATATAGTAGTACCGGAACGAGAGAACTGTAGGAACCTAACTGGTGTCACTCTAATCAACTTTAACATATTCCATAATATTTAAGGAACTATAACCATAGGGACATCTGATTTGACATTATGACCTAACACATTAGGAAACTTAAACCCGTCATGACAAGGAACTTGGAGCTAGCATTATGGGCAGCATGGTCATCTTCAACAACATGAGGATCTACAAAAACATATATTTCCTTAGAAATAAACAACAAGGCATAGGACTTCGAGGTGGTTTGCTTATGCAACATAAATCCTTAACATATCTTTAGGCCTTTGCATGAACCTGCTATACAATGTAAGCCCTAACTCGTCTTAGGATTTTGATGTTATCGTTTGTCACAACCTAAACCCTCACTTCTTCCAGGCTATTTGTGTGATCATTTCACATAAATACAAGCCCAAATTAATAAAATCAATAGGATGCAACATTTAAATAATTTCTCCTCAAAACTGAAGCCAAATAATATGATAGCTTTGGAAGTCATTAAGGTTTTCCTTGGATCTATGACATCCCCTAGTTCTTCCTCATTTGGACTCTTCAACAAAATGTTCCAAATTGAGACATTCCCCTTTCACACCACTATGTCCGATCTCGTTGAAAAGTTCTATCATTTTTACCTCTTTGAAGATAATATTTCTTGATTTTTATCGAGAGTTTTATTTGGTGACTTCAGTTATCTAAGATGTAATTAATTATAGGGGCTTGCCCTTTTAGGAAGCTTATCCGAACCCAGCTTAATATAAACCCTATTTATTTCTTCATATTAAATAGGAGAACTGGTCAAAAAATAAGATAGTTTCGTAGACCAAATAGATGTCATATATTTCTTAGTTTATTTGATCGAGCCTCACCCTCAAATCTTGTGTTTATCTTTCAGGATAGATACAAGATTTGAGGTACAATGCTCTTTCATTTAAACTATAAAAAATATGGGGTCAGTTTGATTTCATATTTTTCTAAACTATATATATATATATATATATATATATAAATTAAACGCCTTTCCAAAGCAGGCGACGAGATTTTGATTCAGGTGATCGACAACTTCTAACAGGCAACTCTACACCTAAAATAGTGTCGATAGCTTCTGGCGACTCCGCTGAGGATGAGTTTCTCTCTCCATTTAAATCTGGGAATATTGTCTTCGTACATCAGTAATGTGTTCATGTCCCTCATGAGCCATATTATCCTTCTTTCGTTGGCATGCTTTGCCCATGTCTATCTTGGGAAAGTACAGTCAACTCTTTTGGACTTCAGGATCATCTATTTGATCACCTATGAACAGAGAGGTTTATGAGGCCATTAAGGACTTTTTAATCTTTGTGTGGGGTCGGACGCCCAATAGGTGTGTTGGTGGACTAGTTCCACCTGTGCATTGTGCGTTGTTAAGTTGGTCCCACACTGGGTCATGAACTGCACTTTTTCCCTTTTGAGTTTAATTTGTTATTTTACAAATTAAATCAGACCGCATCGTGCTGTGCGTGCTCTTTAATTTTTCTTATATTAATTAAATCTTTTTACTTTCAAACTATTTTTACTAACTTTTAAAATTTTCATAAATTAAATAAAAACTTACCCGATCTACAGATTGACCTTCGTTAATTTTTAGTGCTCACACTAAGATTACAAGTTGTTGGCCGAATAGATAACCCCAAGGATTTCTTTTTAAAGCTGCTGTAATGGTGCTCCTAACGCTCACTTTTCCTGCAACCTACCGACGAGCTGTAGTGCTTGCAATGTCGCTCCCACCATCAAGTTCAGAGCGGGATTTGAAGATCTCGAGGTCATTCTCGGGAAAGCCCCATTCATCATAATGAAAGTCACCGCTCTAGAGGTTCAAGAACCGTCTACTGAGTTTAACCTGAATTGCCCTCAAGATTTCCCTTCTTATAAGATGTCAAGACTATTGCCATCACAGAACCTACCAAGCCAGCTTTTCCCATTTCTACTAAGGGAAAGTAAGTTATGATTGTTGAAAAATCAACTGAAGGATTGGTTGTCCTACAGTCGGTATTTGAATTGGATCAAGTTTGAGGACTACACCATTAACCCGAAACCAAAGGAGAAACCGCAACCGGAAGGTTCAGAGGGCTAATAAAGCCCAAATTCTTAAGGAAGTACTTGTTGATGAAGTTCCTCACCAGGAGGAGTCAGGATTGCCAGAGACCTATCCACTTCTGCAAGGGAGTAGGTTCCATCCCTTAGTGGATACTAATGGGCACGAAAGTATCTAAAAGATTGCCACTACGTTACCGACACCTCATGGACATGATGGGGAGAGGAAGAAGCCGCTCCTATCACCGAAGTCAGTTCAGTTTTCCAAAAACTAGCTACCAAAGAAGGTTGTTCAGTTGGCAAGTTACTCAAATGAGTGGGACGTGCAGTATCCCCTCGCATGAAGAAAGAAATTTTAAAGGATGTCAGATCTGTCAGACACTCGCAGAAGTTAACTGAAGCTTTACCTATTTGCATTCCCGTCTGGTTCTTCTTGGGAAGTAGAGTTGATACCACCATTGATACCACTGATTATACTGCCACTAGACTCACGGGCCTTCGACCAGTTAAGTCGCGGTTGGGTCTGAGAATTCTACCAACTAGCAGTGACAAGGATGTTCTCAAAATTCTGAAGGATAAGACGAAGAGATTACCCAGTACCGTATCTGGTCTGCACCACGGGAAGTATACTTCTCTTCGACATGCCAATGTTCCTACCGAGACACTCCATCTCAAGACATCACCATCAAAGAAAAGGGTATGGATACCCAAGGTTGTCGTACTTATACGATCCAGCAAGCCCGTAGAGCAGGATTAATGAATGAAGCTAGGGTCTGAAGCATCCGACATTGTCTCAATAACTGCTAGTGAGATGGAGAAACAAGTGGAGGATATTCAGCCAAGTTCTCCAGATCTCAAAATTCTGTAAGAATCAATAATTAAAGAAAAGGTCAAAAAGCTCAAGGTTGAGATTTCCGAGTTGGTCTGAGAATATGGAGTTTTCATTGATGATGATGATAAAGATTTTGACTTGAATGATTACATCAAGGAAAATTTTATAGATATCCATGTCTTCGAGACCAAAGCTGCTACAAATCAGCCAAATTGAGATAAGAATTGAAGAGATGGCCGCTGTCATGAGCGTCATAACGACAGTTCAGGGAAAGTCTCAACCCCCACAGTTAGCCTCTCCAGAAGTCAATCAACCAGAGATTATACACATCACAGATGAAAGGAGGGAAGTTGCCTCAGAAAATAGAGATGATCAACAAAAAAAATGATTCTCCATCAAGCGCCATGCCAGAAAAAGGAATTTAAGAAAATGGTTGAGCAAGTTTGGGAGACCTTAGCCGAATCTAAGGGTGGTGCATTGGTTTTAAAGGGTAGACCTTACCTTGAGGATTTTGATTACATACCATACCCTAAGGATTTTGTGTCACCAAACTCTAAGATATTTATTGGAACTAGAAATCCCAGGCAGCACATAGCACATTTCAGAGGCAGTTGTGGTAATACTAGAGGTAACGAAGCTCTACTCTTTTGACAGTTCGTTAGCAGCTGTCTGAAATCGTTTTTGATTGCTATGCCAAACTACCCAATGGATCAGTCAAGATGTTTGTCGAACTAGAATAGTTGTTCGTAAAAGGATTTGTCAGAGTGCAGCATCATGTGTTGATTGGAGATCTCAAAGTAGAGAAGTAGAAGCCCAACGAGACTTTAGTGGACTACATGTTTAGGTAGATAAATCTTAGCATGAAATGTGAACCTCAGCTACAAGAACATCATGTGATTGAGATTTTACTTAAGAGCATCCATGGGCTAGTAGTTTTCATGCTCAAGGGACTCACCATTAAATCCTCTGAGAAGCTACTCAGCAAAGCCAACAACCATCAAGAAGAAGTCAAACATATTGATTCTTATGAGAAGTCTGAGAAGTCCAAGGAAACTGAAATATTTGGAAAGAAGTCCTGATCAGTGACAATTGTTGATAAAGGAAAATAACCAATTAAGATACATGCAGAAAATTCCCATCAGTCATCATCACAGCATGCTTGACAACAGACACAATAGTATGGCCAGTCCAGCTAGAAACTGCTTTAGAGAGGATCACTCCGAGCAGAGAATAAGAAAGTATCTTTGGTAGAATGACAGAAAGTAGTGTATTCCTTCAAAGATGAAGCGATATCCAAGATGTTCATAAGTCTGACGAAGAAGCCTGAGTTCAGATTACCAAATCCAAAGAAACCCAAAGAGGTCGACAAGAAAGATCAATCAAACTATTGCCCGTATCACAGGTTGCTTGGACACACTGTAGAAGAATGTTTCAACTTTAAGGAGTGGCTCGAGAAAAATCTTAAAGAAGAGAATATAACAATCCTTAAAGAATATTAAAAGAATCTGAAAAAGGTTCCATAAATATGATTTTGGCCGAGCCAATATCTCTGATTAACCCGTATTTTGGAAAGATGGATGGAGTACGACTTAGAACAAGCTCAAGATCGTCCTAAACCAGATCTAGTCCACTTCAAGGAAAGCTTATGTTCAGAGTCTTCAGCCTACCAAGCCTGAGATGAAGATTTTGCTAGAAGAACCGTCATCGTCAAAGAAGAAGAAGAAGAAGAACACCATCACGAAGTCTGATAGCATGGGGGTTAGGATAGGGGTTGCCTCTGCTAGATAGGTTGTCTCAAATTTGGGGAAAAAATTCTCGAACCCCTGACCTTGTATGATTATCTTTTTCTCCCTCCGAGGTCCTATGAAGATAATGATTATGATTTTGGCTACATTTTAACTGTTTCTGGTGATAACATGATCAATTATAACTAATCTAACTTCGATCTTGATTCTCAAAATGATCCTCAAATTGTGCTCGAGTCTGATGAACTCGCTAACAAGACTGAAGAAGACATTCACGATTCCACTTACGACAACGTCGGGGGTGAGGAACCAATCCTCGAGTGCCGTGGTGCACCACTTGCCATCAACTTAGATCTTTTTGATAAAGAAGAAACAACAAAAGATTTGAATATGATATCTTAAGAAGAGGAAATTATAGAAGTGAACTTAAGGAGCGGGAGAGTATTACCGTCGAGAACGACTCCGACAGATAAAGGAAAGTAAATAGTAACGCGAGAAAAGCTACCTCCACCTCCACCAATGGAAGAACAACATATTTAAGAGAAAATTGGAGGATCATACAAAGTGGATTATAATGTGCTAGCTCATCTTAGGAAGTTGCCAGCTAGATTAAGCATCTATGACTCTCTAATCCTATCAAAGGAGACGAGAGAGTCTCTGGTTACAACTTTGCTTGACCTAGAGATTTGCTTAGCCCAGTTGGCCAACACATACTCAAATGAAGTTTGCTCATTGAAAGAATAGTCTGGGGTAACCGTCACAGATGAAGACCTGCTGCTCGGTACTGCCGACCATAATTGTCTACTCTAAATCTTTGTTAACATCAGCAATTTGTGTTGTCCAGAGTTCTGGTAGATTCTGGAGCATCCCTCAACTTGATGAGCCTAGAGACATTTGCCTAATTGGAAATTGAAGCTCAGGAGCTTACGACCGATAAAATGATGATAAGAGGATTTAACCTAAAGAGAGAGAGAGAGATCTTGGATTAATCACATTACTTATGAAGGTTGGAGAACTAGTAACAACCGCTAAGTTACATATCATCGACACGGAGACCTTTTTCACTGCTCTACTTGGTCGACCGTGGATTCACGAACACAACATGGTTCCATCTTCTCTACATCTGTGTGTTAAGTATTATAAGGAAGGACAAGAACATTGCATAAAGGGAGATTTACAACCATTTTCAGTTCTTGAAGTTGACATTCATGAAGATGCCGCCTACTACACACCTCTGAAGAAAATTGTCTTCTTTTGTAAAATTGTAAAAAATGCAAGTGAAGAGTCAGAAGAATTATAATGGCAATGCCATTCAACTCTGCTTCAGCGATCTTCCACCACCCTTTTGCAACGAGTGGGTGGGGGTTCTTTTAGTTCGTGCACTCGAGGTCAAGGTCGGGGACGTGGATGAGGAAGAACCGATTTAAATATTGAATGGACTAGGTTGACCATCAACATTGATGATGAAGAAAATCCTAAAGATGAAATAATGATAGCAAAATAGAAGAAACCTCGGTACGAGATATCCTTAGAAGACGTGGAGAAAACTGAATTTGAGACAATGTATGTTCAGATAAACTACTATGTGAACACCATGATCCTTACTCTAATTCTTCCTCAAAAGGTAGAGAGTTTAGAGTTCAAGGATGTCTGTAGCACTGGTTCAAAGCCGATCAAGTTTTATCATGCTTCTACTTCTAATAATCTTGAAAATCATGTAAATTTGGATGAGAATCTTAATGAATTAATGGAATTAATTTTTGGTTACTTTTCGCCTTGTGTACAAAAGTTAATTCAACAAGGAAATTTGCCAAAACAAATGCCAAAAGTTAAACTACAACTTTTTGAAAAATTATCTAATGTTAAAATTAGAACTCCTAACTCGAAAGAGGGTCTAAAATTTGGTACAGTCAAACCAGTCGATGATTCAGTATTTTTCATGACTGTTACTAATAAATCAAAAAAGGATTACCTTGATATAAAGGATGACGCTACTAATCAGCTAATAGAAAATGCTCCGCCAGAAATTGAGGAGGAAATCAAGTCAACTGTTGATGAATTGAAGGAAATTAACCTCAGGATGGAAGAGCAACCCCGACCTACATTTAAAAGTTCTCGACTCAACGATGAAGAATCTTTATAATTGATCAAACTATTAACATAATTCAAAGACTGCTTCGCATGGAGTTATGATGAAATGCTAGGACTGTCAGCAGAGGTTGCGGTTCATAAACTCAAGGTGGACAAAGATATGACCCCAGTAAAACAAGCCCAGAGAAGAATGCACCTCAAAATAGAGCAGCAAGTTAATGCCGAGGTGAAGAAGTTAATAGACGCTAACCTTGTAAGAGAAGAGCAATACCCCACGTGGTTAGCTAATATTGTACCTGTCAAGAAGAAAAATGGAAAAATCCGTATATGTGTCAACTTCAGAGATCTGAACAAAGCGTGTCCAAAGAATGAATTTCTTTTGCCAATACCTGAAATGATGGTGGACATCACTTCGACACATAAAATTTTTGCCTTTATGGATGGATCATTGGGGTAAAATCAAATCAAGATGGCTCCAGAAGATACAACACTTACAGCCATCAGAACACCTGTCAGGATTTTTTGCTACACAGTGATGTCGTTTGGGTTGAAGAACACCAGAGTGACATACCAACGAGCTATGACAAAGATTTTTGATGACCTCATTCACAACTAAGTGGAATGTTATGTGGATAACTTGGTCATCAAAAGTAAATAGAAAATAGACCATTTGTATGATTTGAGGATCGTGTTCGAATGATTATGATAGTACGACCTTAAGATGATTCCCTTAAAGTGCGCCTTTGGCGTTACCTCCAAAATTTATAGGATTCGTTGTCCGTCATCGGGGAATTGAGATTGACCCAGATAAGATTAAAGCTATCTTGGAAATGCCTCATCCCAAAACCTTAAAACAACTACGCTCCTTCCAAGGGAAGTTGACATATCTGAGACGTTTTATTTCTAATCTCTCAGGTAGGTGTCAGCCCTTCTCGACATTAATTAAAAATGAGATAATGAGGGTAAAGAAAACACACTCTACTATTTGAGTCGATGTCTAATACCAATGGAGATAAGGTATCCACAAATTGAGAATAATTGTCTAGCATTAATTTTTACCACCCAGAAACTCAGAAATTACATGCTTTCTCATAGGATTACCCTAATTTCAAAAGTCAATCTGTTGCAATATTAGATGACCCGACCAACACTCTCTGGACGTCCAACGAGATGGTCAATGATTTTGTTGCAACTTGATATAACTTTTATTCCCCTCTGTGCTATCAAGGGACTGATTTTAGCAGACTTTCTTCCTACACACCTACTTCCAGCTGGGTCCCCTCTTAATGACGAGTTACCAGAGGAACAAGTATTACAAATGGAATTCTCCAGTGCGCAACACTAAGAGATGTACTTCAACGGAGTTTGATCAGCCAGAAATGACAAAGGATCAAACACAACTAACTAGGCAAAGTAGGAATTGGTTTGGCTTTTATTACACCAGATAAGGGTATGATGAGGTTCTCATACCACCTAACAGAGCCATGCACCGACAATGAAGCAGAGTATGAAGCCTTAATCACCGGATTACAGTTGGAAATCTTGATGGATATAACAGACATTGCCATCTATGGAGACTCCCAACTCATCATCTATTAAGTCGTCGGACGATACAAGATTTTGAAACCAAGGTTAACAGAATACCATCAGTACACAAGAAGCTACTCGAGCAGATTCCTAACGTAACTTTCTACTGGATTCCTCTGGGAGATAATGCCCATACTGACATTTTAGCAAAACTTGCAAAAGAATTAGCATCTCCCTGAAGGATTCCCTTGACATCACAGTACAAGGAAGCCAGGTTTTATGTCAAATTAACCTTAAAAATCTACTCAAGCTAGGAAAAGAAGAAGAAATGATGAATGGGGTTGCTAATATCAATGAAGATTGGCGTAAGCCATTAATAGAATATTTACAAACTAAAAAAATGTCGGAGGACAAGTCAGCAACACACCTAATCACAACAAGGGCAATGTCATATGCCATAGTGGGTGATGTCCTCTACAGAAGATCATTGGATCAGATGTGACTGAGATGTTTGAGCAGAGCCGAAGCACATAATATTGTCAAAGAAGTACACACTGGATTGTGTGACACTCACCAGACGGGGCTAAAGATGACAATGCAGATCAAAAGACTCAGATATTATTGGCCAACAATGATGTCTGACTGCATGGATACAACAAGAAAGTGTCACCAATGCCAAGTGCATGGGGTGGTGTTGCACCAAACTCCAAATGTGCTACACCCAATAGTTGATTCGTTGTTATTTGAGTGTTGGGGAACAGATATAATAGGTCCGATAGACCCTCTGTCTTCCAAAGTACAAAGATTTATACTTGCCGCTACAGATTACTTTTCTAAATGGGCAGAGGCAGTGCCATTACGAGAGGTTACAACATAGCACGTCCTTCAATTTTTTAAAAGCCAAGTCGTCTACCGTTTTGGAGTTCCGTGCAGAATAATCTCCGACAATGGGACAACCTTTAAAAGTACAAAAATCAACAATTTCGTCAAATAGCACGAGATAGACTAGAGATACTCCATAATTTACTATCACAGAGCAAATGGATAAGTTGAGGCCTTCAACAAGACACTGGTACAAATTTTGAAAAAGTCTCTAGACAAAAATGAAAGAGATTAGCATAAAAAATTGGTAGAAGCTTTGTGGGCCAACCAGACAACGTTCAGGACTCCCACTCAGTGTACACCTTACATGCTCATGTACGGGTCTGAGGTTGTACTACCGTTAGAAGCTTAGATGCTGTCTTTTTAGTTGTTGTCTCCAATCAACTTACAACTAAAGAAAGTGCAAAACTCAGACTTGAAGAATTAGAAAGTCTTGAAGGAAAACGACTACAAGCACAACAACATTTAGAGCTTTATTAGGCAAAGATGGTACAAGCTCATGACAAATTGGTCCACCAAAGGACATTCAAAATTGGTGATCTCGTTCTTGTTCTTAAAAGGCCTATTCTTTCACATCGCAAGATAGATGGAAAATTTGAGCCAACTTGAGAAGGACCATTTATCGTAGAAAAAGTCTACACAGGAGGAACCTACCAGCTAGTGGACTTTCAAGGCGAAAGACCCATGTTGTTGATCAATGGACGATACTTGAAGATATACTATGCAACTTGACGCTGCTTGAAATTGCCTTTTTTAAATTTTGATTGTTTTGGGGTAATTTATTTGGCCAAACATCTATGATCGGGTCCAAAAATTTTGTAATAAAATTAACTTCAATAAAATGAAAGCTTTCGAAGTTACATAATTTGATTTTCTTCTTTTCTGCCTTAAAAATTTGATATTTTACTAAATTAAACAAAAATATATACACATAAATAAATGATTTTTCTCACCATTATAACATAAAATTTTGTTTAATAAACACTGTGTTTTGTTCTTGTTCCTGCTAAATTTCAACTCGCTGATGTTTTTCCTATCGTCTGCAGAGAAAATGTCTGGAAAAAAATACTAATTTTTTTCTTTTAAAGATGGCTGGAACCTCACACTTAACAAGGAAAGGGCACCTCAAGGTGGAATCATAGACTTTGACATGGGCTTCAGTCAAGTCGACATGGACTATGAGGGTCCTTTGATGGACGTGGTTAGCCGTTGAGAAAGAGAAGGGCTACCATCGTTGTTAAAGATAAGCATCAAGGAGGATTCCTCACTGAAGGGGAAAAATGTGATAGTACAAAAAGATCCGAAGGAGGGGACTAGTTACCTGCCATCCATGATAACTGTATAGACCGGAGGCCTAGCCACTGCTAATGATAAAAGACTGCCAGATGCACCGCTGTGAAGAACTCAATGCAAAACTCCATCCGCCAAAATTATTTAGCTTTCTGGCGTGAAGAAAGAAGACGCCAACAGGAGGTAGAAAATTTACTTGCCTCTATTCCTGAGGGGAAAATCTACGATCCAGATTTGAGAGAGACTTCCTCCAGCCTGCTTGCCACAGAGAATGAGTCTGAATTTGCTACAGAGCCGAAGATACCGGGATTTTCAGATGATCTTTGTGTCGGTTGCCCGACATGCAACACCGAGATTCATACACGTACACCAGCTACAGGGGCATTTGTGGAATGTCTGGACTAAAATACTCTCCACCTAGAACACTACAGTGCTCTGGAGGAGTACATGTCTGCCGATGATAGATTTCTGGTCTCCGATCACCCAATGGAGGAATCATATATTCAACTGGATATAGAGACAACACCAATCTAGATTCCTGCCGATGTTGAAATGTTGGAGCATCCTTGATAGTAGCCGATCATCACCACAGAAGAATACTACAAAATGAGTAAAGTGAACAAAAGGGAAATTGAATTCTATGAAGAAGTTCAGGAAAGATTCATCAACATACCGGAAGGCTTGGAACTGTACACCTGAGTCTTCTCCAAAGGCAACAAAAAAAGCATTCTCGACTACATATTTGATCTAAGAGATAGGGTTTGAGCAGGCCTTCTGATGGAAAGTACTTATTCTGAGCCACAGAAATGGATGTGTGGAAAAGGCAGAATCACCATACAGTGTGGTTACTGTTACAATTTCACGCAGGACTGACAAGAAAATCCCTCAGGGATTTTGAGATACGATGAGGTGGACCTGATACCTCCCATGATAAAATGGATGATAAAAAAATGGTTCAATGGAGCATACTTCCACCTGACTGTATTCCAAATAGCAGCATCATCAACATATACAATGAGGGCGATTGTATTCACCCGCATTTAGACCATCATGATTTTGTGAGACCTTTTTGCACGGTCTCCTTCACGAGCAAAAGAAACATTTTATTTGGAAAGGAAATAGATGTCATTGGCCCCGGTGCGTTCAGAGGATCTGTGGAGATTCCACTACTAGTGGATTCAGTGCTGGTTCTTAAAGGAAATGAAGCAGACATCGCCAAACACTACATTTTAGGACTACGACACCGTAGGGTGTCTGTAACTTTCTAAAGAAAGGATGACAGCAAAATTTCATATGGATTTCAGCCAGATCTGGAGTTGTAAGAGCTACTGCCTTATGAGCTATGAGAGGGTTGCACCTCTAAGCACATGTAAAGGGAACTCTTATCCTGGAGCAAGGTTTAGTAGGTTAGCTCGATCAAGAGCTCACCCCACCAAAGATGGATATTCAGGGAGTACTACATTTCGACACAGCAGATATGATGATATATGTACCAGATTTTTTTAGCTTGTGATATTTACCCAGTATGAGATATTTTTAGATGTAATTTGATGCATTCAATATATTGTACCTTTTGAGGCTTTGGCCTATATTCAATCCGTAACACATGTTGAAGTAGATTAATGAAATATCTTTCAAAATTTGATCTCTTTGTTCAATTTCCCTTTTTGTGCGATGGATAAAGAGCCATAGAACAAAGAATAAAATAATAAAAACTTAATAATAAAGTTCCAATAAAACACTCTTTTGAAAATCAATCAACCAACAAAAAATAAATTTTGGAAAACATATTTTGAAAATTAAACGTGATAAAAGAAACAAGAAAAATGAAAATAAACCTGTTGAGTTGTTTCTCTAGATTTCAAGGTCTCTTACTCTTTGCTCGCACAGCACAGCCATCCTTGTCTGCACTAAATCTCACAAAAGTTCCACTTATCCTCTTCACCAATGTCAACATTATCACATGAAACATATCTAAAGATTCAACACCACAAATTCTCTGCTAAATTTTAATTCTCATCTTAAGGTCAGTCCTTAACTTTTGATTCCCTCTTTTTGAAGTCGGTCCCTAACTTCCGATTCTCTTTCTGAGATTGATCCTTACATTTCAATTCTCCTTCCAGAATCAGTCCCCAACTTCCGATTCCCTTCTTTCAAGGTCGGTCCCTAGCTTCTAATTCTCTTTTTGAGATTGATACTTAAATTTTAGTTCTTATTTTGGAATCAGTCCCTAACTTCTGATTCCTTCTTTTGTAGGTCAATCCCAAACTTTTTACTCTCTTTCTGAGATTGATACTTAAATTTCAATTCTCATTTTGGAGTTAGTCCCTAACTTATGATTCCCTCCTTTCGAGGTCGGTCCCTAAATTTCAATTCTCTTTTTGAGATTGATACTTAAATTTCAATTCTCATTTTGGAATCAGTCCCTAACTTCTGATTCCCTCCTTTCGAGGTTGATCCCTAACTTTCGATTCTTTTTTTGAGATTTATAGTTAAATTTCAATTCTCATTTTGGAATCAGTCCATAACTTTTGATTCCCTCCTTTCAAGGTCAAACCCAAACTTTCGATTCTCTTTCTCAGATTGATTTTTAAATTTTAATTCTCATTCCATAATCAATCCCTAACTTCTTATTCCCTCTTTTTGAGGTCGGTCCCTAACTTACAATTCTCTTTCTGAACATTGATACTGAAATTTCAATTCTCATTTTGTAATCAATCCCTAACTTTTGATTCCATTTTTTCCAGGTCAGTCTCTAACTTCTGATTATCTTTCTGAGATTGATCCTTAAATTTCAGTTCTCATTCTGGAATTAGTCCCTAACTTCTGATTCCCTCTTTTTGAGGTCAGTCCCTAACTTTTTATTCTCTTTTTGAAGATTGATACTTTAATGTCAATTGTCATTTGAAATCAGTCCCTAACTTCTAATTCCCTCTTTTTGAGGTTGGTCCCTAACTTTCGATTCTCTTTCTGAGATTGATCCTTAAATTTCAATTCTCATTCTGGAATCAGTCCCTAACTTCTTATTCCCTCTTTTTGAGGTTGGTCCATAACTTTCGATTCTCTTTTGGAAGATTTATACTTAAATTTCAAATTTCAATTTGGAATCAGTCCCTAACTTCTGCTTCCCTCTTTTTGAGGTCGGTCCCTAGCTTCCCATTCTTTTTTTGAGATTGATCCTTATATTTTAACTCTCATCTCGGGGTTAGTCCCTAACTTCTGATTCTCTCATTTTGAGATTGGTTCCTAACTTCCAATTCTCTTTCTGAGATTGATCCTTAAAGTTTAATTCTCATTTCAGAATCAGTCCATAACTTCTGATTCCCTCCTTTTGAGGTCGGTACCTAAATTCCTACTCTCTCTCCTCTTTTGGAATTGGTACCTAAATTTTAATTCTCATTTCGGAATCAGTCTCTAACTTCTAATTCCCTCCTTTTGAGGTAGGTATCTAATTTCTGACTCTCTCCTCTTTTGGAATTGATACCTAAATTTCAATTCTCATTCTGAAATTAGTCCCTAACTTATAATTCCCTTCTTTTGAGGTCAGTACCTAAATTTTGACTCTCTCTTTTTTGGAATTGATACCTAAATTTCAATCCTCATTTCAGGGTCAATACCAAAATTTGGATTCCCTCCTTTTCAGATCAGTACCTATATTTCGACTCTTCCTTGTTGGAATTGATGCCTAAATTTCAAATTCCCACCTCGGAGTCTGTACCTAAATACTGACTCCCCTCCTCCGAAAACATCTAAAACTTGATAATTTGAAACATACTCTCCAATCCCCAGTGAGAGTTTCTACTCCTTGATTTTGATCAGATATTCACCTGTTATATTCTCCAGTGGGAATACCTAGAAATCAATTCTACACCTCCTTTCTAGGTCTGCTAACTTAGGAGTCTGTGTTGGTTTTATTGATCTCTTCAGTCAATGCCAATAAGCGCAGTTTGTTTTGCTCAGCACACCACACCTATTGGGGATCCGTTTGTTGACCTCACTTTTGGTTGACGTTTAGTTTTCCATATTTAGTTGCCTAAGGTCTTGCCATAGGATTTTCCTATTGATTATTCCTAGAAAACTAGAAAAAGAACCCTCACCATTATAAACTCTAAACTCTTATGTGCCAACTTGAAGTTCTACATATTGGTCATAACCTCTAGCACTTAATAGGTAGGGTCAGCATGGAGGATCTCAAGGAGAGTTCCTTATAGAACTATTTGACCTTAGGGTTGACCCTGGGTGTTGGTCTAGAGCTAGTGCATGCACTACACTCACTACCACCTATATCCACTCACAATCCTAAAACCCAAAATTGTTGACTTTGATCCCTTGATCTCTTGGGAGACTCATGTAGATGGTCTTCTAGACCCACTAGCCCTAGGCTAGGGTTTAGCTAAGACCAAAACATAGAGGAAAAAAAATGAGGATATCATCGGTCCATAGCTCATGTAAGGTGGTTGACACCCCAATTCTACCAAAGGTTTCAATTTGGCCTTTTTTACCCCCAAACCTACCCAAATTACCTAAACACCCCCAAACACTAAATTTGACCAAAATTGTCAAATTCACCCGAAACACCCAAATTTGTTAAAAAATCATTTCAAACCATTTCAAAATACCTAAATTGCCCAAATACACCCAAAAAGTCCAAAATTACCAAAGTACCCTCAAATTTGCCAAAATTACAAAAATACCCTTGACACCCCAAACCTTCCCAAAACCTCCAAAATCACTTCAAATGTTTCTAAAACCAATTTCAACCCTTGATTTGCACATAATTTGGGCAATTTAACCATTTTGACCAAAACCCCCAAATTGCCTTTAAAGGCCGAAATTCCCTAAATTCAACACAAATGTCCATAAATTTAGCCCCAATTCCCCTCAATTTAAATTCTAAACTAAAATTGATATTTAATTTGATAATACCAAACCAAATCCTAGCCTAAATGGCCCATTTGTTAGCTCAATTTTGATCTAAATCAATATCCCCAATTTTGACCATATGACTTTATCTAACCTAATTGAACCTCATAGCCTACTGAATTTGCCCCAATTTGAATCCTAAACTCTTCATAACACTCCTACACACCAAATTTAACTTTTAATTTGCCTTAATGAAGCCTCAATTTTGTTTAATTTTAAACCAAATCCAAAAAAAAAAAATCCAAATTTGCCCCAAATTGGCTATTTATCCAAACTTTGCCAAATTGAATGCCCTAACCCCAAAATTGACACCCAATTTATGTTGAAAACTCTTTATAACATTCCTATGGACCATTCTTAAGCATTAATTTGCACTTCACCTAACCTTAGCCGAATTTAGACCCAAATCTAGTCCAACATGCCCAAATTGACCAAAATCCCAAAATCCTTCAAACTGAGCTTCCAATTGAACTCAAAATTACTTCAATCCTTCACCAAAAATCTTCATGACAATTATATACACAATGTTGATCAATCAATTGAGCTCAAAGTCATGGATAGCCTAACCCAAACCAAACTCTTAGCCATTTTGACCCAAATTGGACCCATACACCAAAATTGACTTAACCATCCTAAGGTCACCAAATTAAAATCTCCACAGCCACTAAGCACACCTTATTGACCAGGATAAACCCTCTCAAACTATCCAAAGAAGCTATGGACCAATGGGTCCCTCGATTAAGGGATCTTAACCCATTTTTGGGCCTTAACCAAAAATCTCTTTCGTCATCACTTACCATTGGGAGTAAACTATAATTAAGCCCCCCTCTGGCTCACTTGACCTTCTGGCCACCACCCCTGGCTGTGTTGGCTGGTCTAGTGGCCGAAAAACACCAAAAGTGAGACTTCCAAGCTCAATTTCAAACCTAATTTGAACCCCAAAGGCTAGCTCATCACAATGGATTATTATAGCTCCTCAACCCTCCACCTTAGCAACTCTTTGCACCCATCAATTAGCCTTGAGCTTCCCTCTAAGCTCCTCTATTTAATTAGCCCTTCCATGGACAAAGAGAGGAGCGTGCAAAAATCCTTGGGAAACTCTGTCCAATTTCTCTTAGACACTCTCCAAGAACTCCTAAGCTCATTGCCACCATTTTCCCCCACTGATCCCATTGTGGAAGCCCAATTTTGAGCTCAAACTTTCAGCTCAAACCAGGATACCTCTCCATAATCTACCAAACTCAAATTAATTGTGCACACACCATCCCTATAGTAAGAGGAGTTGATTCCCCATCAAACCCCCCTCTCAAATAGCCTCTAAGCTAGCTTTAGACCAACACTTGAAATCGAGCTTGATTGAATTCATACCTAGACAATTCAACAAGGCTTGAGACTTTATCCAGAGGTTCATTGGGTCCAATCAAAGCTACCACAATCATCTGATTGAGGCCTTCCCTCTCAGACAAAGGTATTGAGCTCTAACCCTTGCCCCGACTTATTTTGATTCTCCATTTGTAATGGCTTGATTTCATACTTGATTAACCATATAGATGTGTTTATCTTGAGTAGATGAAGGTTTAGAAACAAACCCCATGCAATTCGGTTGATTCTAGCTCGAGATCTTAAGGTTTTAGTTTGAATGGCTTACAGGTTAAGTCAATTGGAGATGATGAAGGAGAGCTGTCTTATCGCATGTGTATCCAACCAACAGAGGAGATCAAGCCGGACGAGCGGATGGTGCATGAACTGCGGGCCGTATGGTAGCTGAGGTGGATGGCGGCGTTGAATGAGAGTGCGCTGCGTGTGATTTCGGAGCCATTGTAGGATGAGTTAGCCTCACGTGGATAAGTAGAAAAGTAGGGATTTTTTTAATTTTTTAATTCCAAAACTTCAAAAATTAATATCTTTCTCTAAGAAAATCACAAAAATAAAATAAAAGTACCATCTTACTCAGTGAATAGAGAAGAATAATGTGCACTAAGAATAAAAATTATTTTCTTATTCCCTGATTTTTAATGAATTAAATACCCTCTGTGGTATTTCAATTATCTATGACTAAATAATACTCACCATGGCTTGAAATTTTGAGGGTTCGTTCCTCATGATAGAGACCATGTCTTCTAACTTTTCCAAGGTTAACGGACACCTCTATGCTTCTAGCCCTAATTTTGAAGCTAAGGTAACCATTTTGGTTATTTTAAATATATAAATCAAAATATCACATTGAAAATGCTCTGTAATATTCTGTAAATTTCTATATTTAATTAAATATGAATATCTTGTGTTAATTTTTGTAAATTATATACTTATCAAAAATCAACAAAATCAATCCCATATTGTTCATTAAAATCATGTTTATCCACTATAAAAATATCAAAATTATTTGAGTTAGTCTAAGCACTAAAATGGATTTTTAAGGAAACCTTATATTTTTGTATAAAAATAATTATATTAAATTAAATAAGCTTAGAAAAATTATGAAATTAGTTCTCTGAGTTCCTTGTGACCAGGGGCATTTAATAAAAATAAAATCCATTTTTGTGAAAATATTTCATTTTTAAATGTATTTTGAATTAAAAATAATTAAAATAATCAAAATTTTCAAAAATACAAAAAATGGTTCAAAATGAATGGAAATGCTGCTTGATCCCTAAGAATTCATTAGAATATTTTTCCTAATTTTTCTGAGTTAAAATATAAATTTTAAAAGCTTAAAAATGAAGTTTTCATATTTTTCCATTAAGATAATTATAACAGATAAATTAAAAATCACAAAAATAAAAAACTTGGTTCTCTGAGTTTTCTGAATTTAGAAGAGTCTATTAAAAATATGAAAAATGATTTTTTGTAATAAAAACATTATTTTCTATTTAATTTAATCATTGAAGTTGATTAGAATTAAATAATAATAATAAAAAAATTAATTAGAAAAATCATGAAATCTTGTCTAGGTGTTTCTCTGACCTTAAGAGACCTCTAATAATTTTCCATAAACACACTTGATTTTGGATAATTAAATAAATTAAGCTTTGAAAATCCTATCTTCTAAATTTAAATAATTATCTAAATTAAATTTAAATTTTGAGAGGTCCACATATTCTCCTCTAAACATTATAATTACCTCATGGATATGCCACTCTAAATGCTCAAAGTCATTTGAGTTGCGTTTAATGAGTTATGAGGTGAAGTGCCCCAAGGGCAAAATAATCATTTTAGACTTTGGTGCCTTAATCAAAATTTAGGATTAGCCATAGGAAAATTGGTAATTTTAATCTTAATAATCATGTTTGGGTGATTGAAATATAATGGGAAATAAACCCACTCACCACCTTTGCACAATGCCAACAAGATTATAAATCTCCTAACCTTCATGAATTGGAAGTCAACTAAGATTGAACGATTCTTAAGTGATGGGCTTAAGTTGGAAAGAAGGAAATTTACTTGCCTTAAGCCCAAAATTGAGGATTATTTGACCATTGGATAAGAATACATATCACTTAAAAAAATTTTTTGATAATCAACATTTCACCTATCATGATTGTTGAGGGCTTAGTAGTTACCTAGGCTGGATATCCAAACTCAATTGATTGGATTTAGAAAATAACATAATGGGTGATTAATATCTTTGAACACTACAAGCCTGACCTTAATTATGGGACCAACAAATTTAAATAACCTAATCTTGTTTTAGGGGCACCCACTCACATAACTCTTAAATGAAACATCAAATGACTAATCGAGTATCCTATCCTTGGGATAATTAAATTATCAAGTTCATTGAGCAACGGGGTAGCCACACTCTAAACTCGGATGGTTAATGGAAAAATACGATAAGTTCAGAAATGAACTCAAAATAATTCAGGAGATCTTCAAAGTAGTTCAGGTTCATACCCCAAGCACTTTGAAATCTTTTGGATATTTTGAAGGACAAATTGAACTTGTCATATTTTGTTATAAAATTATCCAATAGGATCTTCCAAGTCTCAATTAAATCATAGCCTGATGTTTGGTAGCTAAACATTCATCTACTCATGGAATTTAAGTTCCTTACAATATCATATACATACCTTGCAAGTACTGACCTTTCAGGAGGTGGAACGAGAAGACTCGCTAGGTATGCTTTTACAGTTTATAGTACTATCTTTTCTTGTACTTTCCACATTGTATCTTTATGCTGACAAAACTTGCATGTTAAACCACGATGTCACCCTGCATGAAAACCAAAACTGTTAGAATAGCCACTAAACCAAAACCAAAACTAAAATCAACCAAGATAAAATTCACCGTCACAACATTCAAAATATAAAACAAAAAAACCACAACTGCAATTAAATTAAGACGTCTTTATTGGATGATCGAGAATCTCTCGGAGGAGGTAACCTACGGTTGCTAACGATGCTTCTCATGATTTAAATGAAAGTATGGAACTCATTAAGTTGAGTTTAGTAAATTCATCTGAACTAAGTGAGTCCAATAGAAAATAATGTTACCGGAATGAGGGAACCGTAGGATCCTAACCGGTGTCACTCTAATCAACTTTAACATTTCCCATAATATATAAAGAACTATAACCATAGGGACATCTGATTTGACATTACGACCTGACACATTAGAAAACTTAAACTCTTCATGACGAGAAACTTGGAGCTAGCATTATGGGTAGCACTGCCATCTTCAACAGCAGGAGGATCTACAACAACACATCTTTCCTTAGAATTAAAAAATAAGCTAGAGGACTTTGAGGTGGTTTGCTTATGCAACATAAATCTCAACTTATCTTTAGGCCTTTATATGGCCCTGTTGTACAATATAATCCCTAACTCGTCTTAAGATTCCGAGGTTGCCGTTTGTCACGACCTAAACCATCACATCTTTCAGGCCATTTGTGTGATCGTTTCACATAAATGTAAGCCCTAATTAATAAAATCGACAGAATGAAACATTTAAATTATTTCTCCTCAAAACTGAAGCCAAACAATAAAATACCTTCGGAAGTCACCAAGGTTCTCCTCTGAATCTATGACATCCTCTAGTTCATCCTCCTTTGGACTCTACAACAAAATGTTCTAAATTTAGTCATTTTTCTTTCACACCTCTATGTACGATCTCGTTGAAAATTTCTATCCTTTTAACCTCTTTGAAGACAATATTTCTTGATTTTTATCGAGAGTTTTCCTAAGTGACTTCGGTTATCTAAGATGTAATTAACTATAGGGGCTTTCCCTTATAGGAAGCTTTTCCAAACCCAACTTAATATAAACCTTTTTTAATTCTTCATATTAAATAAGGGAACTTGTCGGCATATAAAATGATTTCGTAGACCAAACCTATGTCATATATTTCTTAGTTTATTTGATCGAGCCTCACCCTCAAGTCTTGTGTTTATCTTTCAGGATAGACACAGGGTTTGAGGTACAGTGCTCTTTCATTTAAACTATGAATAATATGGGGTCGGTTTGATTTCATATTTTTCTAAACTATATATATATATATATATATATATATATATATATANACTGTAGAGTTACAGAAGTAGGTGAGACTTCATATAATCCTAATCTTTTGAAAATTGATAGAGGCATAAGATTAATGCTGGCCCCCAAATCACATAAAGCTCTTCCATAAAATTTTTCACCAATAGCACATGGTATAGTGAAACTGCCAGAAACTTTTAATTTTTCGGGAAGCTTTTTCTGAATAATTGCACTACACTCTTCGTTAAGTGCAACAGTTTCATTATCCGTGAACTTCCTTTTCTTGTTCAGAATATCTTTCATCTGAATAATTGCACTACACTCTTCACTAAGTGCAACAGTCTCATTATCAGTGAACTTCCTTTTCTTGTTCAAAATATCTTTCATAAATACATAATTGGGCATTTGCTCTAAAGCTTCTATGAAGTGAATATTTACTGTTAATTTCTTAAGAATGCATCTGCTCTAAAGTTTCTACGAAGGGAATATTCACTGTTAACTTCTTAAGAATTTCTAAAAATTTGGAAATTTGTTTATTATGTTTATGTTGCTTCAATCTTTGAGGAAATGGTGGTGTAGGTTTTTCCACAGTAATTTTCATTGGCGTAATTGGATACTCTAAATCTGGGTATTCATGATCCGTTTCTTTTTCGGTATCCACTTTCTCTTTTCAGTTTCTATTTCTTTTTTGCACTCTTGTTTCCAATTCTTTTCCACTTCATAATTGTATCGATTTGATTTGTTATTTTCCTTGATCTTAAGGATTTGGTTCCACAGTACTAGGAAAAGTTCCTAATGTTCGGTTACTAAGCGCAGTAGCGATATGTCCCAATTGATTTTCAATATTCTTAATAGCAGTTCCTAGATTTTGTAATTGATTTCTTTGAATTTGTAATTGATTTCCTTGATTATGCAATTGTTGACCCATGTTTAAGATCAGCTCTTCCTTAGACAACTTATTTTCCTTAATTTGAGTGTTACTATTAAATCCTGGAGGATAAGAAGGTCTATAGTTAACATTTCCTTTGTCGGATGAATTTCCTAATGTTCGCCCAGTTGAT
Organism: Phalaenopsis hybrid cultivar; assembly: GCA_002079205.1. Lineage (NCBI taxonomy): Eukaryota > Viridiplantae > Streptophyta > Magnoliopsida > Asparagales > Orchidaceae > Phalaenopsis > Phalaenopsis hybrid cultivar. Next base: position 111,195 of record JXCR01148444.1, read on the forward strand.
TTGTAGAAGAATTGTTATAAACCTGAGTTATAATATTTCGAATAAGGGTTGTTGGGTCTATTAATATCATTTAAAATCTCATATGAAGGTTGAACATCCACAAATTACCCAGATGAATTCTCATCCATCATAGGAGGTGTTGGAGAATAATTCATCCCACAATGATCTAGTTTCTTTGATATTACAGCAATCTGTGAAGCTAACATAGATATTGCATCAGAATAGTGGATACTAGCTACTCTTTTAGGATTTACCAGTTCAGAGGGCCATTGAAAATTGTTGATAGTCATCTCTTTTATTAATGAATAAGCCTCACCAAAAGGTTTTGACATTAAAGAACCACCAGCTGCAGCATCTATAATCGATCTAAGAGATCCCACTAATCCATTATAAAAAGTTTGAATTATCAACTAATCTGGTAACAAATGATGAGGGCATTTTCTAAGAAGATCTTTAAATCTCTCCCAAGCTTCATACATTGACTCTCCATCAATCTGACAGAACAATGTTATGTCATTTCTAAGTCTAGCAGCTTTGGATTGAGGGAAATATTTGGATAGAAATTTATGTGAAAGTTCTCCCCAAGTTCTAATAGATCCCACTGTTAACAAATTTAACCACATCTTAGCCTTATCCTTCAGTGAAAAAGAAAAAATTCTAAGTCTAACAACATCGTTTGAGACTCTGTCATATTTAAAAGTAGCACACAGTTCTAAAAAATTAGCGAGGTGTAAGTTAGGATCTTCATTTGGTTTACCTCTGAATTGATTGTTTTGTACCATTTGGATAATAACAGGTTTAAGCTCAAATGAATTACAGCTACATGATTTTGGATAAATAAGTGAATTTTATGTGCTGTAGGATTTGCATAATCTCGTAGGGGTCTAGGTTGGTGTTCATTCTCTATTCCTTGATTGTTCATGTTNTAAAATCCTTTCCGAAGCGGGCGACAGGATTTCAATTCTGGTGACCAAGAGCTTCTAACGGACAACTCCACAGCCAAAATAGTGCCGACAATGTCACAATAGGAGGGAAAGCTCAAGGATTCACATCCAACCTAAGAGGTGAGAAAAGGGAATCAAAATTTACGTAATAATCCCAGAATGACAACTGTAATTTATGTACGAGCCCCAAGATGAGAATCAGAAGCCTCATAACATTTAAGGGGGTCTCACACTGATCTCGAATAAGGTGTCACATTAGGAAGTAAAGCTCAAGGACTCACTTCCAACCTAAGAGGTGACAGAAGGGAATTAGAATTTAGGTACTGATCCCAGAATGGGAACTAGAATTTAGGTACCAACCCCAGGTTGAGATCAGAAGCCTCATACTATTTAAAGGAGTCTCACACCGATCTCAAAGAAAATTTCACATTAGAATGGAAAGGTCAGGGACGCACATCCAAACTAAGAGGTGACATAAAGTAATCAAAATTTAGGTACTAATCCCATAACATCATGAGAAGAGTGTAGAGAATTGTGGTGTTGAACTTGTGAATATGTGAAATGTGAAGTTTGATGAAAACATAAAAAGATCTATGAGATTTTGTGAAGAGTGTGAAACTCCATGGGAAATATGAAGAAATTTGTGTAGACAGTGGAACTCGTGCAAAGAAAGTGCAAAGTGTGGAACCCTAAAGTCGAGACAAACCGACTTATCATTTTTATCATTTTATTTTCTTTTTGACTTTATCAAATTTTATTATCATTGTGTCTTTACAAATCTCATTTTCATTGATTAAATTTAAATTTTGAATTTTAATTTTATTATTATACTTTTTTTGTATCGTTCTTTGTTTGTTATAATTTTGGACCAACGTATGGTCCTACGACTTTTCATCAATCACACAAAGGGCAATTCGACATACATACTAAAATCTTGAAAGAAACTCCATTATTTTTGCTTCAAATATGTAATACAACTAATCATGCTGGAGCTTGTCAAAAGGCAACCTGCCGAGTACATCTAAAACATCATATTGCTGCTCTGTCATAGTACAAAAAGTGAGAATTGACTATCTCTCTGTCTGTCTGTCTATTTGTCTGTCTGTGTGTCCTTCTGTCTCATGGGGTGAGCTGGTAATCAAACTAACCTTCTAAGACACGCTTCAGTAAAAGAGTTCTTTTTGTGTGCACTCAGAGGTTTGGCTATCTCATAGCTCATACAGCTATAGATCTTCCAATTCTGGATCTGGCTGAAATACATATGACATTATGTTGTCATCTATCCTCCTCAATGTAATAGAAAATCTGTGTCGCAATACTCCAGGAATGCAATGCATTGCCAAATTTGCTTCATTTCCATTCAAAATTAGAACTGAACCCACCGACAGTGAAATACAACTGATCCTCTAAAATTGTCAGGTCCAAAAACATCAATTTATCTTCCAATCAAAATGTTGATCTTTCTCATTAATGACACTATGAAGAAAGGTCTGACAAAATCATGGTAATCTATGTGAGGAGGACTACAATCCCCTTCTTCGTAAATGTTGATGATGCAGCTACTTAGGACACAATCCGCTAGTCGTATGCCCCATCTGACCATCCTCTTACTCATTCTCTTTATTGCTGACGACAAATGATCCACCACTTCATATCTCAGGATACTCGGGGGCGTCCCTAACCTATCCTAAACAAAGTTGTAGCAGTAACCACACAAAATGGTGATTTTGCCTTTTTCGTGCATCCATTTTTGGGGCTCTGAATATATCTTCTTCTTTAGCAATCTGGCCCGGCCTCTGTCTCTGAGATAAAAAACACAGTCCAGAACCCTCCTTTCATCACTCTCAGAGAATATACCTGTGTGAAGCTCCAATCATTCTAGGATGATGACACATTTTCCTTGAATTTCTTCTTAGTATTAAAATTCTAATTTCCGAACCCGACATATCTTCTCAAACAAGGATCTAGGTATCATCTGTAACTGTTGGAGCTAAACCTCTAAATGGATCTTCGACAGAACCTAAGAAAGTCCCAAAAATAAAAACTTTAGAATGTACGGCTCAATATCTGGGTGCTCGACACTCCAGAACCTCATACTTACAGCTATACATTCTTCAAAAGCCTCGTATATCTCCAAGTGGAGGATGTTACATTCTGGGCACTCCGTGAACGCTCCGGTTGACGATTACCTCATTGAGATTTCTATGTTGCACATGAGGCATCTAGCGCAAAACTCATCAAGGATCCTTGAATATGCAGGCCCTGCGAGTGTATCTGGCTCAATTTTTTCAATCGGTAGACTGGCGGAAGTCTTTGTCTCATTTGGGTCATAAACTTCCTCTTCCTTAATTGAACTCAATCCAGCAGCAACTTCTCTAGCATGTCATTTCTTCAAGTGAACAAAAGCTCTGTGTTTACGCCGATTGGCATTCCTATGTTGTGTCCTTCTTAACGATGCATCTGGAACTCTTTCTTCAATAGCACCGACCAAGTCTCCTATCAGTGTGGTGATCATCAACTACAATGGCTAGTTCCCTCCTACGAGTACTATATTTCCTTATCTTTCTTCCTCTTCAGTGAGGATCTTTCTTGACACTGATTTTGAGTACTAAAGGTCATCCTTCTGCTTCACGACGGCTAATAACGTCCATCAGAGGGCCTTCGTAGTCTACATTGACTTGACCGTAGTCTAAGTTGAAACTTACAACGCCGCCCTGGGCTGCCGTTTATTCATTTAGTGCAAGATTTAAGCCGTCTTTGAATTTGAAGATCAACCTCTGGAGTGAATTTTTTCCTCATGAAATAGGGGAAACATCAAGGCATTGATACTTTGCACGAACAAGAACAATAACAGACCATTATTAAGCTAATTTCAAAAATATTTGTGTGAGAACATTTTATTTATTTTAATTTAGTGAAATTAAAAATTAAAAGGGAAATTTAAAAGTGCAAATTTAAATATTATTTTATTAAAATTGATCTTATTACAAAATTTTGGACAAAGTCACAGATGCTGGCCAAGTAGCCATCCCCAGAACGAGTATCACTTTCAAAACTTCATGTCGTAGAACATCAAGTCATATAATATTTCTTCAAATATCACTCGTTGACTGGTAGCATGGGCCTTTTTCCTTAGAAGTCCATCAACTAGTAAGATCCTCCTGAAAAGACCTTCTCCATGACAAATGGTCCCTCTCAAGTCAATTAAAAAATTTTAAGTCTATCTTGCGATACGAGGCAAGCCAGTTTATCACCAGCTCGAATGATCTTTGCTTGGTAGAGCTCTAACTTATGTTGTGCTTCTAACCGTTTTCCTTTAAGGCCTTCTAATTCTGTAAGTCTAAGCTTGACGCTGTCTTCAACTGTAATCTGGTCAGTGACTGCGAATTTGAGAGCCAGTATCTGCACTTCTAATGGATGTACAAATTTGGACCCGTACATGAGAGAGTATGGTGTACATTGAGTGGGAGTCCTGAACATCGTCTGGTAGGCTCACAAAGCTTCTAGAAAATTCTCGTAGAACCCTTTCTTTTTTTTGTCCAATGTTTCTTCAAAATTTGCACGAGCGACTTATTAAAGGCCCCGGCTAGGCCGTTTGCTTTGGGTTAATAAATCGTAGATTATCTCCAATCTATCCCATGTCACTTGACAAAATTTTTCATCTTGGTGCTTTTGAAGGCTGACCCATTATTGGAAATCACTCTACTCGGAACACCAAAGCGGTAGACGATCTGACTCTTGAAAAACTGCAAACCATGGGGTGTTGTGACCTCTCGTAATGACACTAGTCTTGCCCATTTGGAGAAGTGATCTACAACTCCAAGAATGAACCAGTGTCCTTTTGATGATGGAGGGTCTATCAGACCCAATATGTCCTTGCCCCAACACTCAAATGACTCGAGGTGACAGTTGGGTGTAGCACTTTTGGAGGTTGGTGCAAGACCACTCCATCCACCTAACATAGGTGAAACTTTCTGGCTGTAACCATACAATCCACTATCATTGCTGGCCAATAGTATCCAAGTCTTTTCTTCGGCCCTGACAGGTGAGCACTACATATCCCGACGTGTACTCTTTGATGATATCTTGTGCTTTTGCTTTGCTCAGATATCGTAACCACATCTGATCGAATGCCCTTTTGTATAGAACATCATCTACCAAAGCGTACGACATGTCTCTTCTCGTGATGTGATATGCTGTTGACTTGTCATCTGATAGCTTTCTCATCTTCAAATATTCTATCAATCACTTGTTCCAATCTTTGGTATTGTATGCTACTACAACTATAATCTCTTCCTCTTTGCAAAGCTTATGTAGATTTTCGTGGTCGATCTTTGACAAGACTCATGTCCTTGCACTGTAATATCAATGGAATCCTCCGGCGAACACGCCAATTCCTCAGCAAGCTTGGCTAAAGTATCGACACAAGCATTATCTCCCCGAGGAATCCTATATAGTATCACACTGGGAATCTGTTCCAACAACTTCATTGTATACTTGTGGTATTGTGCTAATCTCAACTTCAAAATTTTGTACTGTGCAGTGACTTGTTGAATGACGAGTTGTGAGTTGCCATAGATGATAATGTTTATTATGTCCATCAAGATTGCCAACTCCAATGTGGTGATTAAGGCTTTGTATTCAACTTTATTGTTTGTACACAGCTCTGTCGGGTGGTATGAGAATCTCAACATTCCCTGATCCGATGTAACAAAGATTAGACCAATTCCTGCTTTGCCTGGTATAGTTGTCTCAGATCCTTTTGTTTCTTCTGGATGATGAAGCTCCATTGAATTACATTTCTCAATGTATGGGGTTGAACTCCCCATATGCAATATCTGCTCAACTGGTAGATCATCATTGAGACAGGACCCAGCTGAAAGTGGGTGTGCTATAAGAAAATCTACTAGAATATGTCATTTGATAGCGCGAAGGGGGACACAAATTATATCAAATTGCAATAAAATCATCGACCACCTTGCTAAGCGTCCCTAAGGTGTTGGTCGGGTCATCAAATATTGTAACGAATTAACTTTTGAAATAAGGGTGATCTAATGAGAAAGCATGTAATGCCTAAGCTTTGTGGTAGAGAAAATTAAAGCTATATCAAACCCATAGGGAGATTAATAATATGCACTTTAGGAAACTAGAAAGTTTATATGCAAAAATCTATTTCGCAAAATACTCTTACTTAAACATAGAGTGATATAATAAGAATGAAAATTCAATTTTTTTTTTGTAATTTTTAATTTATTTAAATTAAATAAGCAATCAATTAACTTAACTAAATATTTGCAAGATAAAAGCTACATAAATAAAATATATTTTTCTTTATCATGAATAAGTAATGAGTATAAAAATTATGTTGTGGAAGTATACTAATTGTGTTATGCCAAATAGGAGAAGTTATTTTTCACTCTTACTAGAGATGCTATAAAGAACATTGGCTAATATATAGTTTGAATAGTCTTGAAGACCAGTTAGGTAAAGAAGATATTAGCTCTCACTCTAGAGTTCCCTCTTCTCCCTCCACATGGGGGCTAAAATCTCGTATAAAAACCTAAAACTATAAATAAAGTTGGGGGCTTTAGCTTGTCACTCAAAAGTCCTCTAATTCTACACCCTTAAAAAGTTTATTTCTCCATTTATTTGCACTCAACCCCAAGAACTACATTCTCATTCATGAAATCAATATGTGATTCTAACCATTTGTTGACTGAGACAATACCATATCGGATCTTACATGTTCTCACAACAGGTATTAATAACTTAATTGGCCAAATCAAGAAGTAATGAAGTGCAAGGCTTCAAAACATTATAACTTCTTTCAACATTGATGTCTAATACTTTACACAATATCCTTTAAACATTTAATCATTTATCTTTTTAAGGAAAATGATAAATAAAACTACTAAGAATCCATGGGGAAAACACAACCACCCACGTATTTAAAAGTAGAAATCATGCACACAAATAAGAAATCTTGATTAAAACCAAGTGTAGTCACAAAGATAAACACTTATCTCTAATCCTTTCCACCAAATGTTTTAAAGTTCCTACAATTTTTCTTCCTTCACTCACAATACAAAATAACGCTCAAAATAAAAAGAAAGTGGCTGGCGGCAGCTGCGGTTACTTGGATGGATCATGGCTGTAAAATTTGATGGGTGGTTGGTCTCTTTTCTTGATGATCCAATTCTTCTTTAATAAAAATCCAAAAGGTGCTTTGGTGTCCCTTAAAAATGAGTCTCCATTCAATGAATGTTCTAGAAGTTGCCTCCTCAAAAGCCAATTGAATGAATTTTTGTGTCCATGGGATATTTCTCACGTTTTTACCAAGGGTTGCTTCAAACACATCTTCAAAAATTCATCTAAATTTAATGAATCATCAAATAACTACTTCTAGTGCTTAAGCGTGGGGAACCTGGTGCTTAAGCGCATGTCTCTAGGGCTTAGGCGTCAGTTCAGGGCGCTTAGGCGCCCCCGTTTAATTTTGCACCTTTTTTCATTTTTGCTCCAAATTTGACCCTTTTTCACTCCTTTTAGCATTTTTCATCCATTTGATTGTAACTGAAAGAAAATTACACAAATACCTTTCATTAAAGTGCAATATCTCAAAGAGTGGTATAAAAATGTGTATAAAAGCACTATATAGTTTAGGTGTATCAAAATCCCTCAAACTTATGATGTTACTTGTCCTCAAGTGACCCTTCAATCTTTAAAAACCAATATAAGTAGATGATGTATATGAGTTTCTTTAGGAGCTACCAAAAATTTGATGTAGAAATACAATAGTTAAATTTAGAAAAAATATTAGTAAATGAGACCAACTTAGAGTTTAGAAATTTTTAAAGTTAAGAAATATAAAAATATGAGTTTCTTTCTAATTCAAAAATATTTTAGATTCTTGGAAAATAAAGTTTATGTATTTTATCTTCTCCACTTAAAAATTTTTATTAAGAATAATTTTACTTACTATATTATATTGTTAAGCTTAAGAGTTTCTCAAGTCTTATACTTTGAAAAGATCAGATGTGGAACCAATTTTTTATTAGGCACTAATCCTCAAGCTTCTCCTACCTTTTTCAATTTTTTTTCTTTTTATATTTCAGTTTTTTTCATGTTTTTTTTCTCAGGCAAGGATTACTATATCTGAATAGGCCTTTAATGATTTTGAATCTCACTCTTCCTTCCCTAAAGCAAAGAGTTGATATTTTTCTTTCACATAAAAAAATAACAATAGTTTTGAAAATTACTTTCAATAAAAGAAATTTAAGTTTTGAAAATAAAAATCTAAATCGTCTAAATTTTAAAAAATTACAATTTTTCCTACTATAAAAAGTTACAATATATTTAGCATTTTCCACACTAAAAGAATTTTTTTTTTAAGTTTTCTTCATTACTATAAATTTTACCTAAACACTCTTAATCATTTGTATATTCAAAATTTTACTTCCCTAATATAACCTCATATACATGATCATTTTTTTTCAAATCANGAGTGCGTTTTAATTCTGAATCATAGGGTATAAGATATTCAAGTCCAAATTTACGCATACAATTTGAAATCAGTACACAGTAATATAATTAACTAAATATAAAAATAAGTTGCAATTCAAGTAAAAATTTTCTAATAATCTTAATTTGTTTGTTACTCTAATTGTGATTTTACTCACTCATTCAATCACTCCCCAGCAACGGTGCCAAAAACTTGACCGGTGACTTTATATATGCTCAAAAGTATAAGTTAAATATGGACGTAATAAATATTCAATAATTGTAAAGTCACACTTATCGACGCAAGTATACGTATCACTCAAGTAATATAGGGCTTTAATGGAGTCCTAGATATTGATCCCACAAGGAGTGGTTTAGATTTGTGAACTAAGATTTTTAGAAAAGCAATACTTTAATCACAACAACGAAGTTCAATTTGCTTATCTGTCACTAATAGACAATTGAAATAAACATGTAATTTTAATAACTATTAAATAATTAATGATACTAATGAAGGTTTAAAGGTGATATTCAGAATATAAAAAAACATCCTTCTCCATGTCAAGAAATTATAGTGAATGGATAAAGTGAATTAGTTCAAATTTTATTGTGTCAAATAGGTCTCTTCTTTACCCTTTGGTCCAGACATAAAGAACATTGACTAATCCCACACTTGTTTACTGAATCTGTGGCTAGGTTGGGAGGATATCGGCTCTCACAGTTATTGTGTTCATCGCCAATGCAAAATTTCAAATTAGTAAATTCCAAAATTAATACATAAGGCCAATTTTTCATAACAACACGGAACTTATTTTCTTATATTAATGTAGGTTCAATACATATGACACAACCATAAAGACATCATCAGATGTTCATACAACAATGAAAAAAAAACAATACTAAGTCTTAATACAAAAATGATAGACATACCACATGGAATCACATAACAATAAAACAAAAATATCTATATAAAAACAACCTTTAGGGCCACTCTTGATCAATTCCACTCACCAAACAATTTTGATCAAAGCAATGGTAGAAAGGAGCACAAGTAAATTCCTTAGCAAATTTAACGTCAATCAACTTGTTGGTGTTATACATAGTCACTTGACTATCTTGGAAATAAGCCAAACTATTGAATTGCAATTTCAACCAACAATCCATATGCTCATATTGGTGGAACAACTTTTCAACCTGTATGTAGAAGAGAAATCTCACCTTTAATATTCTCAAGTTTTTCCATAAGTCACTTCAAACTTACTGTAGGATATCCATTGAAATATGTTTGAGCATCCTTATGCACCAACTTCTTTTCTTCAATCTCCCATTGTCATTGCTCTCCATGATATCTCAAATGGAATTCTCACTCTCAAATATTTTTAAAATACTTAGAAATGTCATAGGGATACTTCAGATCCCATTGTAGGCAGTTTTATATAGAGGAAGAAGAAAAGAAACCAAATTTTTGGCAGTTTTAAGGAGTTATTCGAACTATGGCGTTATAGCGCAAGATCTAGCACTATAGCGCCAAACCAACATACTAAATTCTCAAATTTCTTTCTTCCACTCATCAATTCCTTTAATATAATAATGTATTGTGCCATCAAAATAATATAAGATTCATAATTACTATATAGAACTCATCACAACAACAATTCAAATCCAAATCACACTGATAACTATGGGTTACCTCCAACAAAGCGCTTGGTTTCATGTCGCCAGCCCAACATACATGATCATTTTTTTCCAAATCCAAATCACACTGATAATTATGGGTTCCACACTAAAAAATTTTAACTTGAAGTTTTTCTTCATTACTATAAAATTTAACTAAATTCTCTTACTCATTTCAATTCTCAAAATTTTACTTCCTTAATATAACTTCATATACATGATCATTTTTTTTCAAATCAAAATCAAATTTATTTGAAATACATTTGAGAACAACTAAATTTCAAATTTATTAGAAAATTTTTCATCCCCTTCCCTAAATTCAAAATTTTTTAAATAAAATAAAATATTTTAGCATCATATGTATATATTGGCAGGAATGAAACTTAAAAATAACATGATAACATGAATTTTTACATCCTAATATACAAGTACAAAAATTAAAAACAGGAGTAAAAATTAAATTGATCAAATTTTATTTTATTTAATATATAGAGATTCGTTAGACTTCTATGTAGTGGAGGATAACATAAAAAGGAAACAAACACACTAACAAACATTCACAACTGCGACATAAAGAAAATATCTGGTAGTAAATTGAAAATTTTAAACATGAAGTTTTTAAGTAAAAGTTAGCAATGTTCTAAACCTTCCTAAGATTTAGAACTAAGTTCAACACAAACTAACTAAATACACTAAACAATACAATTAACACAATTACTACAAAAAAGCAAAAATACATCATAATAATGCCTAATAAAACAAAATACAAATAAAACTAATAGTATCAACAAATACAACTTAAAACACAATAAAAGTACAATATAACTGCACCACAAACAGTTCACAACAATACATAAAAAAAAACTAAATTAAACTATAAAACCAGTATAATCATCTTCTTCCTCAACATCACTCTTATCACTATGCCAAGTAGTTGTAGGCTTATATGATGGATATCTCATCTATTGAGGGAAAACTACACTCTAGTTACCTCTCATGAGGCTTTCAATAGATGAGTTGTATTCTTCCTCATAATATTTATGTCTTCTCATATATAGATCTATATGCTCTGCAAAATTTTCTAAATTTAATGCCTTATTAACAACATATTTAACGTTGTCCAAAATCCTCTACAATAGTTGTGACTGAGAATCAGATCTAGAAGTCTGACTATACGAAGTAGAAGCACATGAAATGGAAGCTCGAGATGTCGTAGCAGCTGAACTACTAAAAAATTCACCTCTCCGGCCAAAAGTCGAATGATGTGAATAAGACTTCACATTCAAACTAGTTATAGGCTTGAGTGACTGAAATATCTCTTCCCAACTATCAAATCTAACTCCAACCTGCTCACATTATGAAAAGATCAAGGATGCAAATCTCGTACTTGCAGTAGTAGTAGTAATGATAGAACTGGTAATAACACTATGAATCAAAGCTCCAATGTCGATGGACTTGAACTGTTGAATACAATAGTTTAAAGTTGCTCGATCAGAGTCACTTTACTAAAATGATTGGTAGGCAGTAGACGAGCAGAAATAAAATAGTGACATACCTTTGATGGGGCATCTAACTTCGAAGTGGGGAAGTTAGCTCTCCTTTCATTGGTAATTTTCCTTAATCGTCTTCCTCCAATCAATGATGAAATAATTTTGTCTAACTCCCCTCATTTGGATTATAGTTTAAATAAAAACATAAAGTACTCAGGGGCAAATGATAAACCTGATTTATTATCTAAGATGAGAAAGGCTCTGTCTTTCCTCTAACCATGACTCCATCTTCAGCTTTGGGGAGATTTGCATAGAACTCCCAAACAACAGAAATAATTACCACAACAGAAAAACAACAATACTACTCACATTGCCGACAAACAATCAAAGTCTCTACAGCTCTTCCCAGACTCTTAAAACAACACTCAGGAATCAACTTTCTTGATTGTAGTGCATCACTCTATTGATCCCGAGCTCTAGCACTAACAAACTTGCTTAAATCAAATTAAGCTTTTCCCTTGCTCCCCTTCATTTTTGGGGCCATTTCTAAAAATCACATAAAATTCACAATAAATTTCCAATTCAACTCTAAATCATTAAAATTAACTCATAAAAGCTTAAACTACCAAATCTATGTATTTTCCATCAATTTTTCTCAAATTTTCACCGTGAATATTGATTTTTGGGCAGATCAATGTGCTTAAAATACATTGTGAAAATGAAAAAATTTTAAATAGAAGTCAAGATCTTACCTCAAGGATATCAAATCTAGTAATTCTTTCTTCAAATCAACAAGAAAACTTCAAACTAGGGTGTGCCCTAAACTCAAAACTATGAAATATAGAGGTAGGAGACTAAGTTGAGGTGCAAAAATGGAGAGTTTTGGACTGATTTGTCATTTTAAACCGTTCACGAACCGGTTTATGTGACCTGGTGTTTAACCACAAATGGTTCGATGCTTAGGCGCCCGTCTCTCAATTTAGGCAGCGCTTAAACTCTAGGTCTTGACGCTTAGGCGCCGGTGCATAAATTTTTTTTTGGTCTTATGTAAAATGCACTTCTAGCCTAAGTCAACCAACCCTACAAGGTCTCATAACATTTCAATAACTATTTTCTTCCCTTTCAACTCTCCTCTTTCGCAAGATTCACTAATATTAACTAATTAACACTTATATTCATTCACAAAAAATTACAAACATTTTCAATACATAGATTCTCAATCTAAAAAGTCTTAGATGAAAAAAGTCCTAACACAAGCACTAGACAATCTTAACAGTAAAAACACATTAAACACACGTAACATTAACAAACAAACACTAAATACACAAACACTATTAGTGTTCTTAATTCCACTCTCTGTTTTGTGGAACAAATCCTGGCCTATCATTAGTCTCTCCTTCAGCATTTGAAATATAAATCTAATAAAATGAACGGTGATTAATAACTCTGATTGAATCTTCTTCAATCCATTTATTCTTAAATACATAGCCTTGTCCACTTCTTCTATAAAACTGGTATGACTATAGTATATCTTAAGTTGACATCCTATTTGATCTAAATGTGCATTAACTTCCATCACTTTTGCCTCAATTGAAGCCACATCAACCTCAATTTTAGTGATTTTCTCCGCTATTCCTTCGATACTAACGGCGAGGAAACATTGTATAACTTTGACACACTCTGTTTAATGAACTTCTTTATCATTACTACCTTCTTTTTCTTCAAGTCACTCTCCCAAGATGAAATGTTTCCAAAACTCTCTCTTCTCACTTAGAATTTAGGGTTAGAATTGAATTGTGGCATAAATCCTTACATAACCCTTCTATTTATAGGCTCTGAACCCCCATATTCCTAGGCATGTCTCAAAACTATTATTCCACATTAAAGCTAACCAAATCACGGTTAAAACTTCTAAAAACCAAAATTCACGCATGTTTTTAAATGTCGTACTTAAGCACCGGATGTTGTTGCTTAAGCGTAAGTGCTTAATTTAGTACAGGTCAACTAACATCCACATACTCATTTTAACATGTCTAGGTCATCTTTATGGTCTTAGAATTATCACTAAATAATTATATATTCAAAATACTACCAAAATTTTCTTAATCAAATGTAACAACATACCTTTCAAAACAAACACACAGATAACTATGGGTTGCCTCCCACGGAGCGCTTGGTTTTATGTCGTCAGCCCGACGTAACCAGTGCTTATTATGGTTAATCCAACATCATAAGATCATTCAATTTAAGTTGGTCACCTAAAAAGTAGGGATTTAGCCTGTGACCATTCACTTTAAATATTTTATCAGTTTTAGGATCTTTGATATACATAACTCCACAGGGATAAACTTTCATCACAACAAATGGGCCCATCCACCTGGACTTAAGTTTGTCTGAAAATAATCTAACCTTGCATTATAAAGCAAAACTTGCTACCCTAGCTCAAAAGTTTTAGTAAGAATCCTCTGATCATGCCACATCTTCATCTTTCTTTGTAAATCTTAGCATTTTCATAAAATTCATTCCTTATCTCTTCAAGCTCATCTAATTGCAATAGTCTTTTCTCACCAACTTCCTTTAAATTGTATTTAAATTCTTTAATAACCCAATATGTTTTATGCTCAAGTTCAACTGGTAAATGACAAGCTTTCCCAAATATTAGCCTTTATGGTAACATTTATATTGGAGTTCTATAGACAGTCTTATAAGCCCATAAAGCATAGTCAAGTTTAACTTACCAATCCATTTTGGTTAGATTAACAAATTTTTCCAATATTATGTTAATCTCATGATTGGATAATTCAGTCAAACCACTTGTCTGAGGATGATAAACAGTAGCAATTTGATGGTTAATATGATATTTCTTTAATAATGTCTCCATCATTGCATTTCTAAAATGACTTCCCCCGTCAGTTATGATTACTCTTGACATCCCAAATCTACAAAAGATATATATTTTTAAAAACTTTGCGACACTTTGAGCATCACATTAAGGTAAAGCAATAGCTTTTATCCATTTGGATAGATAATCTACTACTAACAATATATATAAATTTCTAAAAGATGGTATAAATGGTCCCAATCTAATCCTCAAACTTTAAATATCTCAATTATAAAATATAATTGAGGGTAATCTCATTTCCTTTAGAAAAATTGTCTACTCGTTAACATCAATCACAAGTTTTGATATAAGCGTTAACATCTTTAAAGATTGTATACCAATAAAATCCATATTGCAAAATTTTGTATGCAATTTTATACACACCAAAATGTCCCCCAAAATTAGAATTATAACATTTTTGGATAATTTCATAAGTTTCTTCTAAAGGAATACATCTTTGAATAATAAGATCCTTTCCTTGTTTATAAAAAAACGGGTCATCCCAAAAATAATTCTTAGCTTCAGATAAAAATTTCTTCTTTTGTTGGTATGTCATTCCATAGGGTATAATACTACTAACAATAAAATTCACAATGTCGACATACCATGGAACGTGCCACTCATTAATGTTGAAAAATTTGTCATCTAAAAAATGTTCATTAAACTCTTTTTCAAAATATAGTGGTTTTTCTAATTCAAGCCTGGACAGATGAACAGCAATTTAATTCTCAACTTCCATTCTACCTACTATCACAAAGTCAAACTCTTACAAAAGAAGATTCCATCTTATAAGTTTTGGTTTTGCATCCTCCTTTTTCATTAAATACTTAATAACAGAATGATCATTATGCACAATGCATTTAGTTTCAATTAAGTATGATCTAAATTTATCAAAAGCATATACTACTGCTAATAACTCTTTCTCAGTTTTAGTATAATTAATTTTAGTTTCATTAAGAGTTCTACTAGCATAATAGATAACTCTAAAAATCTTATCATGCTTTTGTTCTAAAATAACTCCAATAGCATAATCACTTGTATCACACATCAATTCAAAAGATTTTTCCCAATCTGGTGAAATAATAATTGGTGTAGTGACTAATTTTTCTTTTAATAATTCAAAAGCTCTTAGGCACTTTTTATCAAAAATAAAAATTACATCTTTTTCAAGTAAATGACATCGAGGTTTAGCAATTTTTGAAAAGTTTTTAATATATCGCATGTGGAATCCAAAATGTCCTAAAAAACTCCTAATTTCCTTCACACTTGGTGGGTAAGGTAAATTAGCGATGACTTAAATTTTTGCAGGGTTTACTTCTATACCATTCTCCAAAATTTGATGTTTCTAAAAAAATCCTCCTACTACCATAAATTGACATTCTTTCCCACCAAATTTGTTTCTTCACAGAGCTTAAGAACTTTTGATAAATGTTCTAAACATGATTCAAATGAAGTTCCAAACACTAAAAAAGTCAACCAGAAAAACTTCAATCCCTTTTTTAATTAGATCATAAAAAATAACTATCATATATCTTTGAAATATAGCAGGGGCATTTCATAAACCAAAGGAAATTCTTCTAAAAGCAAATGTACCATAAAGATTGATTAAAGTTGTTTTCTCTTGATTCTCATGAACTATATGAATTTTGTGATAACTAATATATTCATCCAGAAAATAAAAATATTTATGCCCAGCTAGTCTAACCAAAATTTGATCTAGAAAGGGTAGTGGAAAATGATCTTTCCTTCTGCTAGTCTAACCAAAATTTGATCTAGAAAGGGTAGTGGAAAATGATCTTTCCTTCTGGCGAGATTTAATTTTCTATAATCAATACATATTTGTCATCTTGTGACTTGTCTTGTTGGTATTAACTCATTATGCTCATTCATAGTTACAGTCACTCATCCTTTCTTAGAATGCACTAAATCAGCTGACACATGCACTCCAATAACTCTTTTAGGTTAGGTTTTTGATTCACTTTCACTAGGACATCTTCTACAACTCATATAGAATATGTTATTGATCGATCTGCTAACTGCAGAGTTATAGTAGTAGGGTTATTTCTTCTAATCCCAATCTTTTAAATTTTGATAATGACATAAGGTTATGCTTTCACCTAAGTCATATAAAGCTTTCCCATAAAATATGTCTCCTATTTCACATGAAATTGTGAAGCTACCAGGATCTTTAAGTTTTTCAGGAAACTTTTTCTGAATTATAACATTGCACTCCTCACTAAATGCAACATTCTCATTATCTTCAAACTTTTTTTTTGGTTGAGAATTTCCTTCATAAACTTCACATTGCTTGACATATGTTCTAAGGCTTCAGCAAAATGGATTATTAATTATATGCTTCTTAAAAATTTCCTGAATTTTTGAAAATTGTTAATTCAACTTTTGCCAACGCAACCTTTGAGGAAATGGAGGTTGTGGTTTTTCCAAGTCAACTTTAAGTGGAGAAATAGGTTTCTCTAAACCTTTCATAGTGTCCTCTTCAGGCTCTGCAATTTCCTTTCTCTCTACTTTAGTTTCTTTTTAAACTCTACCTTCCAATTCTCTTCTGCTTCTAAGTAGAATAGCTTTTACTTACTCTTTAGTCTGGTCTTTTGGATTTACTTCAGTATTACTAAGAAGTGTTCCTTGGGATCTATAACTTAATCAATTTGCTATTTGTACCAACAGATTCTCAATATTTCTTATTGTAGTTCCTTGACTTTATAACTGATTTCCCATTTGTAACACCACTTCTTCTATAGACAATTTTTTCTCTTTAAATTATGAATTAATGTTAAAACCTGAGGAAAAGTAGGTCTATAATTACTATTCCCTTGGTTGTTCCAGTTCCCCAATGAGATTAATTGGTTGTTCCCCTATTGTTGATTATTACCACCTGAGTATTATTCTAGTTAATTTTGGGATGGTTCTTCCAACATGGGTTATTATAGTTTGAATATGGGTTATTTTACTTGTTATTTATGACATTCAAAGTTTCTAATGATGCTTGAGAATCTACCATTTGGTCTAATGAATTCTCTTCAATCATTCCAATTAGTTGAGAAAAATTAAATCCAAATTGGTCTAACTTCCTTGAAATTGTAGCAACTTGATTTGTAAACATTGCAAAAGCATCAGTTTCATGAATTTTGGCTACTTTCTTAATATTTACCTTTTTAGAAGGCCATTGAAAATTATTAGTAGTCATCTCTTCAATTAAAGCATAAGCGTCATGAAATGGTTTTGACATCAATGAACCACCAACAGTGGCATCGATAATAGATCTAAGAGATCTATCTATTTCATTGTAAAATGTTTAAATTATTAACCAATCTGGTATAGCACGGTGTAAACACTTTTTAAGAGTTCTTTAATTCATTATCATGTTTCATAAATAGATTCCACTTTAAAATGGCAAAAATATGTAATATCATTTCTAACTTTTCTTTTTTTGTTGCTGGACAATATTTAGAAAAGGAATTTTTGCGCTAAATCACCCCAAGTTTTGATAGATCCAAGTGATAATGAATGTAACAATATCTTAGCCTTATCCCTTAGTGAAAAAGGAAATAATCTATGTCTTATAACATCATCTAATACATCATCATATTTAAATATAGCACACAATTCTAGAAAATTGGCAAGATGTAAATTTGGATATTCCGTTGGTGCTCCCTCAAACTAATTATTTGATATCATTTGCATAATAGTGGGTTTAAGTTCAAATGAATTAGCTACTATGATGGTTTTTTGAATACTACAATGGGTTTTTGAATACTACAATGATATTCATTGATACGCCTAAAATATATAGTGTTTTAGACACATTTTTATACCTATTTTTGAGATATTGTGCATTAATGGAATGCATTTTTGTGTTTTTCTTTCAGGTACAGGTAAAAAGCTGAAAAATGCTTAAATGGGTTAAAAAGGTTCAAATTTAGAGCAAATAGGTGAAAATTGTGCAAAAGTGTTTTGGCGCCTAAGCGCCAGATCCGACGCTTAAGCTTAGGTTAAACAGAGAAGGCCGCGCCTAAGCGCTAGAGGCCCCGTGCTTAAGTGTCAGTGGCAGTTATTGGATGATTAAATTCAGTTTTTGTGAATTTTGAAGAGGTTTTTGAGACAATATTGGCTTGATAGGTGGTTACAACCACCATGGACAAAAATTATTACAGAAGAATGCATCTCTTAAGGAAATAAATCAAATCAATACACATTTTAAAGAGATACCAAGACACCTTTTGAAGAATTATAAAAGAAGGAAGATTGAGAATTTGAAAGGGGTCCTGAAAGTACTGAGAAAGTTTTGAAAGTTCTAAAATTGGGGATTTAGTTTTAGAAAATTTCAGGCACCACATATTTATCCTTTTTATTTTAGTTTTATATTGAGGGTGTTGTAAAAGAGAAGAGATTCAAAGGAACTTCAAGAGCTTCGTGGAGGACTTGAGATAAGTTTTTATATTTTATTTTAAACTACTTTTAGTTTTAATTGAGACTTATTGTTGGTTTGATAATGATTTCTACTTTTAAATTAAAGTGTGGTATTATTTTCTCCATGGATTCTGAGTAGTTTTAATTATCTTTCCTCTTAAAACAATAAGTAAGTGTTGGATAAAAGTTTTGGAGAGTATTGATCTTTAATGTTGGAAGAAGTTGTGATAATTTAAATCCATGCACTTCATTTATTTCTTGATTTGGCCAATCCAGTTGTTAAAATTTGTTGTGAGAACATGTAAAAACCGAGTTGGTATTGTCTTAGTCAACAATTGGAAAGAATCACATGAAGTTGTATGAATGTGAATTTAGTTCATATGATTGAGTGCAAATAAATAGAGAAATATTCATTGAAGGGTGTAGAGTTAGAAGACTTTGAAGTGACAGGTTAAAGCCCCCAACTTGGTTTATTGTTTTATGTTTTGATACGAGATGTTAGCCACTAGGTGGAGGAATCAAGGGAACTCTAGAGTGAGAGCTAGTATCCTCCCTGCCTATCCGGTCTTCAGAACTATTCAAACTTTAAATTAGTCAATGTTCTTTATAACATCTCTGTAAGGGTAAATAATATTATTGCTCATATTTGGTACAACACAATATGCATACTTCCACAATAGAATTTGTATACTTATTACTGATTCATGGTAAGGAGAAAGATAGTTTCATATTTAGTGCTTTTCTTTTACAAAAACTCAAGTTTTCTTTTTAAGTTTGTTTTGTTTTTTGTAAAAATATTAAAATTACCAAAAATATTTAAAGTTACTTTACTGCAAAAATGTCTTTAGTTTAAATAATTAGTTTTTTTAAAAATAGAAAGTTTTCCAAAAAGTGCATATTGCGTATCTTCCCTATGAGTTCGATATTCAGGTCTTAATTAAAAAGTCCTATATTACATGATAATGATACGTAGATTTGCGTAGTATTTCAATATATATGAATTAAAAGTTAAATTCTTATTTTTCTTTAGGATCAAGTTTTTTGTTTGGTTGCAAAATAAGGAAATATAAATTAAAAATATAATCAGAATTATTATTATACTGTTACACATAAGCAGTTTCGGGATAAAGTTTTTGGCACCGTTGTCGGGGAAGTGAAGTAAAAATTGTTAAAAATCTATTGATTTAAAAGCAAATTTCTATTTTTAGAGAGTCTTATTTAAACTTTAAGTTATTGTATTTTATTTTGTGTGTGTTTAGTTTTTTTTTATTTTATGTTGGTGTATGTGTAGTTCAGGTTCTGAGGGCTAGTTCACTACGATTCTGAATTAGAGAGAACTGTTACAAAAATAAAAAAAATCAAAAAAACTAAAAATCTTAAAAAATTACATAAATGGCAAATCAAAATGATCAAAATGATGAAATTCATCAAGACTTTAGACCTTTAAGAGATTATGCCAACCCTACTGTAGATGAACTTATTGTAGTATTCAAAAGCCTACCGTAGTGGCTAATTCATTTGAGCTTAAACTTGCTATTATCCAAATGGTATCAAATAATCAGTTTGGGGGATCATCAACTGAATATTCAAATTTAGATCTTGCTAATTTTCTAGAATTATGTGCTACATTTAAATACGATTGTGTATCAGATGATGTTATAAGACTTAGGTTATTTCCTTTCTCACTGAGGGATAAAGCTAAGATGAAGTTGAATTCTTTAGCTCCTGGATCTATCAGAACTTGGGGTGATTTAACACAAAAATTTCATGCTAAATATTTTCCAGCATAAAAAATAGTGAAGCTTAGAAATGATATTACATCTTTTAATAAGTTTGAAAGGGAATCTATTTATGAAGCATATGAAAGATTTAAAGAACTCTTAAGAAAGTGTCCACACCATGCTATACCAGATTGTTTAATAATTCAAACTTTTTATAATGGATTAGTTGGATCTCTTAGATTAATTATCAATGCTGTTGGTGGTTGTTCATTGATGTCAAAACTATTTTATGACGCTTATGCTTTAATTGAAAAAAAGACCACCAATAATTTTCAATGGCCTTTTGAGAGGGTGAATCCTAAGAAAGTAGCCAATATTTATGAATCTGATGCATTTACTATGTTAGCAAATCAAGTTGCTGCAATTTCAAGGAAGTTCAGCCAATTTGGAATGAATTTTCTTAACCAATTTTCATGATTGAAGAGAATTCATTAGGCAAAATGGTAGATTCTCAATCATCATTATAAACTTTGAATGCCATAAATAACAAGCAAAATAACCCATATTCAAATTATTATAACCAGGGTTGGAAAAATCATCCCAACTTTAACTAGAATAAAAATTCGGGTGGTAATAATCAACAATGAGGGAACAACCAAGTAAGCCCATTGGGAAACTAGAATAATCAAGGGAATAATAATTATAGGTCTACTTATCCTTCAGCTTTCAATAGTAATACACAATTTAAGGAGAAGAAGTTGTTTATTGAAGAAATGGTGTTACAAATGAGAAATCAATTACGAAGTCAAGGAGCTACAATTAGAAATATCAAATAGCAAATTCATTAAGTAATAGATCCCAAGAAACGCTTCCTAGTATTACTGAATCAAATCAAAAAGACCGGAATAAAGAGCAAGTAAAAGCTGTTCAACTTAGAAGTGGAAGAGTGTTAGAATGTAGGGTTCAAAAAGAAATTGAAGTAGAGAGAAAAGAAATTGAAGAATCAAAAGAGGACGCTCCAAAAGATTCCGAGAGCCAATTTCTCCGCTGAAAATTGATTTGGAAAAGCCACCACCACCAGTTCCTAAGAGACTTCGTCAGCATAAGTTGGATAAGCAATTTTCAAAATTTCTGGAAATATTTAAGAAGCTTACAATTAATATTCCTATTAGTTGAATCTTTAAAACAAATGTCAAGCTATGTAAAGTTTATGAAGGATATTCTCAACAGGAAAAGGAAGTTTGAAGATAATGAGGCGTTGCACTTAATGAGGAGTTAGTATATATTCGAAAAAGGAAGTTTGAAGATAATGAGACTATTGCACTTAGTGAGGAGTGCAGTGCTATAATTCAGAAGAAAGCTTCATGAAAAGCTTAAAGATCTTGGTAGCTTTACAAATCCATGTGCAACAGGAGACAAATGTTATGGGAAAGCTTTATATGATTTAGGTGCAAGCATTAACCTTATGTCATTATTAATATTCAAAAGATTGAGATTAGGAGAAATAACCCCTACTACTGTAACTATACAATTAGCAGATCATTCGAGAACGTACCCTAAACGAGTTATAGAAGATGTCCTTATGAAATTGGATCAATTTATATTTCCTATTGATTTCATTGTGCTAGATATAAAGGAAGATAAAGAGATACCTATCATTTTGGGGAGGCATTTCCTAGCCACAAGAAGAGCAATGATAGATGTGTAGAAAAGGGTATTAATAATGCGCGTCAATGATCAAACTGTTACTTTCAATATTTTAATATCAATGAAATATCCTACAAAAGTTGAAGATGATGAATATTTTAGGATGGATGTTATAAGATATATCTGAGAATGCCATTTCAAAACAACTTATGAAGAAAAATATGAAGAAAAAGATTTGGAACACAAGCAAGAAGAGGAATTAGATCGATGTGAATAACTTTTTAAGGAAGATTCAAACTATGTTCGAGAAAGTTTTGAAATTTTAGACATGATAGACAAAGATAAATCATTTTGTCGATCAATTGAAAAACCTCCAGAATTGAGTTGAAGTTACTTCCTGAACATTTAAAATATGCCTTTTTAGGAGATTCCTCTACTTTATCAGTTATAATTTCCTCAAAATTAACAACGGAGGAAGAAGATAGTTTGATGAAAATTCTAAAAAATTTTAAGAAAACCTTTGGATGGACAATTGCTAATATTAAAGGAATCAATCCTTCAATTTGTATGCATAGAATTCATATGGAAAAGAACTGCAAACCCAGGGCTGATCCTCAAGGGAGACTGAATCCTGCTATGAAAGAAGTTGTTAAGAAAGAAATCTTAAAGTGGTTAGATGCTAGAATTATCTACCCTCTTTCAGATAGTGCATGGGTTAGTCCAATTCACTACGTTCTTAAGAAAGGAAGAGTAACTGTAATTGTTAATGAACATAATGAATTAATACCTACTAGATTAGTTACAGGGTGGCAAATATGCATTGATTATAGAAAATTAAATCTTGCCACTAGAAAATATCATTTTTCATTACCCTTTCTAGATCAAATGCTGGATAGACTAGCTGGGCATAAATACTTTTATTTTTCGCTACCCTTTCTAGATCAAATGCTGGATAGACTAGTTGGGCATAAATACTTTTGTTTTCTGGATAGATATACTGTTTATGACCAAATACAAATATCTCCTCAAGATTAAGAGAAAATAACTTTTACCAGTCCTTATGGTACTTTTGCTTTTAGAAGGATGCCCTTTGGTTTATGTAATGCCCCTACTACATTTCAAATATGTATGATGCCAATTTTTTGTGATTTAATTGAAAAAAGGATTGAAGTATTCATGAATGATTTTTCAGTGTTTGAAACTTCATTTGACTCATGTTTAGAACATTTATCTAAATTTATTAAGTACTGTGAAGAAACAAATTTAGTCCTTAATTGGAAAAAATACAAATTTATGATAGCAGGAGGAATTGTATTATGTCATCAAATATCAGAAAATGGTATGGAAGTAGATCCTACTAAAATTCAAGTGATCGTTAATTTACCTTTCCAACAAATGTAAGGGAAATTACTAGTTTTTTAGGACATGCCGGATTTTACAGGCGATATAATAAGGACTTTTCAAAGATTGCTAAGCCTTTATGTTATTTATTGGAGAAAGATGCAATTTTCAATTTTGATGAGGAATGCCTAAAAGCTTTTAATTTATTAAAAGAAAAATTAATCACTGCACAAATTATAGTTTCACCAAATTGGGGAAAACCTTTTGAATTAATGTGTGATGCTAGTGATTATGCTATGGGAGCTATTTTAGGACAAAAATATGATAAAATTTTCAAAGTAATCTACTATGCTGGTAAAACTTTTATTGAAACTCAAATCAATTATACAACAACTGAAAAAGAGTTATTAGCAATAGTATATGCTCTTCATAAATTTAGATCATATTTAATTAGAACTCATTGTGCGGTGCATACAAATCATTTTGTTATTAAGTACTTAATGAAAAAGAAGGATGCTAAACCTAGACTTATAAGATGGATTCTTCATTTGCAAGAATTTGATTTTGAAATAGTAGATCGAAAGGGGACTGAAAATCAAATTTCTAATTATTTGTCCAGACTTGAGTTAGAAAGACCACTCTCTTTAGAAAAAAAAATTAATGAACATTTTCAAGATGAAAAATTGTTTACTATTAATGAGTGGCATGTTTTGTGGTATGCCAACATTGTAAACTTTTTATTAGAGATATTATATTCTATGGAATCACATACCAACAAAAGAGGAAATTTATTTATGAAGCTAAGACTTATTTTTGGGATGACCCATTTTTATATAAACAAGGAAATGATCTAATTATTTGAAGATGCGTACCATTAGAAGAAACTTATGAAGTTATCCAAAAATATCATAATCTTGATTTTATGGGACATTTTGGTGTTGATAAAACCACATACGAAATTTTACAATCTGGATTATGTTGCCCTACAATTTTTAGAGATGTTAATGCTTATATCAGAACTTGTGATAGATGTCAACGAGTAGGCAATATTTCTAGAAGAAAAGAGATGCCCCTTAATTATATGCTAGAGGTTGAAATATTTGATGTTTGAGGATTAGATTTAATGGGACCATTTATACCATCTTTTGGAAATTTATATATGTTGTTAGCAGTGGACTATGTATCCAAATGGATAGAAGCTATTGCTTTACCTCGATATGATGCTCAAAGTGTTGCAAAATTTTTGAAAATGAACATATTTTGTAGATTTGGGATGCTGAGAGTTATCATTACTGATGAGGAAAGTCATTTCAGAAAACCATAATGGAGAAATTATTAAAGAAATATCATATAAATCATAAGATTGGTACTACTTATCATCCTCAAGCTTGTCACTTACCAGTTGAAGTTGAGCATAAAGCATATTGGGCGATTAAAGGGTTCAATTATAATTTTAAAGATGTGGGTGAGAAAAGATTATAACAATTAAATGAGCTTGAAGAGATATGGAATAAATCTTATGAGAGTGTCAAGATTTATAAAGAAAAGATGAAATGTGGCATGATCGTAGGATTCTTACTAAAAATTTTCAGCCAGGGCAACAATTTTTGCTATATAATGCAAGGTTAATATTATTTCTAGGCAAACTTAAGTCCAGGAGGATGGACCCATTTGTTGTGATAAAAGTTTATCTTTATGGAGCTGTGGATATTAAAGATCCAAAGTATGAGAAAATATTTAAAGTTAATGGACATAGACTAAAACCTTTTTTTATAAGGGATCAACATAAATTTAATGATGAAATGAGGTTGGGTAAACCAGAATAAGCACTGGTTACCTTGGGATGACGACGTAAAACCAAGCGCTTTGTGGGAGGCAACCCATAGTTATCAGAGTGTTTTTGTTATGATTGTTGTTTTGTGTGTGATTAAGAAAATAGGGGTAGTATTTTTGAAACTATTATGTGTTAGTAAAGATTTTAAGACTTTATTTAGTGACCAAGATATGCTAGAATGAGAATTTGGAAGTTAAGTTGATTGGTGCAAAAATATACACTGGCGCTTAAGCGCCAAATCCGCCGCTTAAACGCAGCAGTTTAAACACATGTGCGAAATTAATATTCTAGAAGGTTTAACTGCCAATTAGTTTGTAAAAATGTCTCAAGGCAATTTCTAAACGTGTCTAGGAGTTATTGGAAGTATTTAGGCCTATAAATAGAAGGGTTTTGTGAAGGAATTTCACCCCAGATCATTTCTAGCCCTAAAAGTCTAAGAGAAAGTGAGATTTAGAGATAATGTTTTCATGGGAGATGGATTTGAAGAAGAAAGAAGAAACCATGAGGAAGAGGCTCATTACTCAAAGTGCACAAGAGATGTATAACGGTTTCTTAGCTGTTAGTATTGAAGGGATATCAGAGAAATCAACAAAATTGAAAATTCCATGTCTGTACTGGAGACTAAGGTATTGGAGATTCATGCACAAAAAGTACTATGGCTTTATTGGAGACCAAGGTACTTGAGTTTCAGGCACATCTAGAGCATATTGGATGGCAATTGAAGATGCAATTTAGCCACACAAGTTATATAAAAGAAGCGAATAAAGTGATGTTCATAAAGCAGAAGTGGATTGAAGAAGATAGTATTAGTGCTAGTCACTACCGTTCGTTTTATCAACTCTATATTCCTAGAGAGACTAATGAAAGACAGGAATTTGTTCCTTCAAATGAAGTATGGAATTAAGTTTAGTGTTAGAATTTGTGTGTTAGAAGTTGTCGTTTTCAAGTGGTTTAGTGTTTAAGTCTTTTTTTAGTATTTATGACTTCTTATATGTGTTTAATTGTGAAATCATTGTTGTGTATTTGTATTTAGGAAAATTTTCTCATCCAAGACTATTCAGAGTGAGAATTAAGGGTTTAAAGGTTTTTGTACTTGTTTGTGAATTAATATAAGTTTGTTTGTTTGAAAATTTGTGTAATTTTTAGTCTCGAATTGAAATAGTTATTATGGAGAATTTTGAGAGAGAGAGAGAGGAGTTATAAGAAGTTGAAAATAGTCATTTAAGTGTCATGAGACCATTTAGGGGTGATTTACTTAGACAAATAGTGCATTTTACTTTAATTTAAAAATTTTGAAAATCGTGCATTGGCGTCTAAGCAGCACATCTCGCGCTTAAGCGCGACCCAACCCGAGATGCAGGAGCCTAAGTACCTTTTACCCGCACTTAAGCGCCAGTTCACTAAAACCGGCTCGCGAATGGTTAAATGTGTAGTTTCAGTCCGAAAATCACCAACTTTAATGCCACCGTCACCTTAAACCTCTCGAGTTTGCAATTTTTGAGGGCTAGGGCACATCTAATGTGAAAATTTCTTGGTAGAATCAAGTGAAATTTACTAGATCCAAGTTCCTTGAGGTAAGAGCTTTACTTCTATGCAAAAATTTTGGATTTTCACTATGTATTTTGAGCACATTTGAAGAAATTCAAAAATTCACTATTCATGATGAAAAATGAGAAAAAATGTATGGAAATTGCATGGGAAGTGTAGTTTATACTTTGTAAGTTTATTTTGGTAATTTAGACTTGATTTTTCAAGTTTGTTTTGGAATTTATAAAATTTGTAGAATGACATAAAGCATATTAGGCGATTAAAGAGTTTAAATAAGACTTTATGAAAGTATAAAATTTTCTTTCTAAAGATTTCTTTAAAAATTTTTGTAACTATCCCCAGCAACAATGCCAAAAACTTGGTCCCAATGTTCTATATAGATGTTAAATGTGATGTATGCGATTATATGCTTAATTTTCTTAATAATGATACTTACTTTGCAACAAAGCCAAAAACTTGATCCCGAGCAAAAGATAGATAAATTTTCACTATGAAGCAAATAAGAATAAAGTTATAATATTTAATTATGGGATATTACGCAAATATGCATATCATTATCAAGTAATATAAGACTTTTTGATTATGCCCCAAATATCGAACCCACGGGGACAACTAACAATATGCAACTTACGAAACAAAAGAAATTAGATAACAAAATTTTACTTAGCAAAGTATTCTTACTTAAACTCTAGATGCTATAATAGGAATGAAAATTGAATTTTTTTTGTAAATTTGTGCTAATTGAAAATAAAATAAGCAACTAATTAACTTAACTAAATACTTGCAATATAAAGAAAATATAAGTAAAATATTTTTTTCCTCTCGGGTAGTCCAGCTCTTAAGCGTGGGGTTTTGGCGCTTAGACGCTAGTGCACAAATTTTGATATTCTCAATTTTAAGTGAAATGCACATTTAGCCTAAGCCAACCACCCATTAGCGATCTTATAAATCTTCATAACTATTTTCTTCCCTTTCAAGTCTCCTCTTTCTCAAAATTCACCATTTTTCGCTAATTCAATTCAACACAAAGTAAGACAAAATTTTACATACAGTCAAATACTTATATTAATTCACAAACAAATAAAAACACTTGTGATACATAATTTCTCAATCCAAAGAGTCTTGGATGAGATAATTTCTAAGCACAAACATTAAAGATTAAACATTAAACAAACTTAACATTAAAAACACTTAAAACAAACTTAATACTAACTTCACAACACCTAACACAAATAAAACTAAACTTAGAGCTTAATTACATTCTCCTTTCGATGGAACAAATTTTAGCCTTTCATTTTTTTTTGTCTTGGGGCATTTGAAATATAGATCTGATAGAACGGACGAAAGTAAAGAACCCTGGTTGAGTCTTCTTCAATCCATTTATTTTTCAAATACATATTCTTGTATGCTTCTTCTATTAAACTTGTATGGCTGAATTGCATCTTAAGTTGCCATCCAATATGCTCCAAATGTGCATTAGTCTCATTCAACTTTGCTTCAATTTAAGCCACGACAGCCTCAATCTTTGTGATCGTCTCCACTATTCCTTTGATACTAACGACCAAGAAACCGTTGTATAACTCTTATGCACTTTGATTAACAAACTTCTTCTTCATGAATTGCTCCTTCTTCTTCATATCAATCTCCCAAGAAGACATTTTTCCAAGATCTCTCACTCTTCACTTAGATTTTAGGTTGAAAATTGAGGTGGGGTGAGAATTCTCTTCATTCCCTACTATTTATAGTCTTTGAACCAAGCCCAAAACTACTAAACACGTTCTCAAACCGCTAACTCATGTTAAAACTGACTAAACCACTTTTAGATCTTCTAGAAATGTAATTTAACATGTTTAGTTAACTGTCGTGCTTAAGTGTCAGTGTAATTTTGGTGTTGGAGGAGTTGCACGTAAGAAGCTGTCGGTCACCGGAATCGAAATCCCATCGCCCACTTCAGAAGGACATTTTAATTTACATATATATATATATATATATAGTTTTAGAAAAATATGAAATCAAACTGACCCCATATTTTTCATAGTTTAAATGAAAGAGCATGTACCTCAAATCCTGTATCTATCCCGAAGGACAAACACAATACTTGAGGATGAGGCTCGATCAAATAAACTAAGGAATATATGACATCCGTTTGGTCTGCGAAANTGCATTTAAGTTATTTTTAAAATATTACCTACTCTCTGATACCGATCATATGTTTTTATACATATATTAACATCTCTAAAAGAGTAGGCCAATAAAATCTAGATTGCAAATTTCTATGAACAGTTCTATCATTCCCAAAATGACCTCTAAATTTAGAATCATGAAATTTTTGGATAATTTCTTGAATTTCTTTGTAAGGCACACATCGTCTCATTACTAAATCTTTGCATTATTTATAAAAATAAGGGTCATCCGAATAATAAGATTTTACATCATGAATGAATTTCTTTTCCTGTTATTTTGTTAGTCCATATGATAAAATACCACTAACAATATAATTTACAATACAACATACCATGGTGTTTCACATCCTTTACAGCATAAAGTTGTTCATCAAGAAAAGTTTCATTAATTTCTTTTGCCAAATCAAGTATTTCTTCTTGTTCTAGCCTAGATATATGATAAGCAATTTGATTATCAGTCTGTTTCCTATTGAATACTACAAAATCAAACTCTTGCTTTAGAAGTACCCATCTAATTAATCTTGGTTTTGCATCCTTCTTTTTTTATTAAATATTTAATAGTCGAGTGCTCAGTATGCACAATGCATTTAGCTCCAATCATATATGACCTAAACTTATCAAAAGCGTAAAAAATCGCTAATAACTCTCTTTCAACAGTGGTACAGTTAATTTGAGCATCATTAAGAGTTTTACTAGAAGAGTATATGACTTTAACAATCTTATCATATATTTTCCCTAATACAACTCCAATTGCATAATCACTAGCATCACACATTAAGTCAAGGGGTTTCAATCGAATGAAATAATTATAGTAGCAGTAATAAATTTTTCCTTTAAAGTTTCAAAGGCTTTAAGACAATATCAGTTAAAGTCAAATTTTGTATCTTTTTCCATAAGTTGGCATAAAGTCTTTGTAATTTTTTTTTAAAATTTAATATATCATCTGTAAAATCCAGTATATCCTAAAAGCTCCTAACTCCTCTTATAGTAGTAGTTGGAGGTAGGTTTGATATAACTTGAATTTTTGCACGATATACTTCCATGCCATTTTCTTAAATTTTTTGTCAAAGCACAATTCTTCCTGCAACCTTAAATTAACATTTTTCTCAGTTTAATATGAGATTAATGTTTTCACATCATTCTAGAACTTAGCATGTTGATTAGAAAATTCCAAGAAGATTTTGGAAAGTTTATGATGACGAGGGAACTTTTTGGAAATAATTTCATGGGTCAAGTCCCTTAAAATACACCTAATTTTCACAAACACTAAATCACTAAGATAACTAATTTTAAAAGGTATAAACATTTAAATGACTTGATTTTCAATCTCCACTATTATTTATGATCTAGAGAACTCACCATAAAAATTTTAAAATATTTTGAGTTCATTTGATAACTTAAGTTGATTTTTAAAGATAAACATCATTTTTGGCTTTTAAATGATTTTTAAAAATCAAAATATAACTCAAAAATTTATAAAAACTTATTTTTTGAGTTTTTCGTGATTAGGGGCATTTTATAAAAATAAAATGACATTTGAAAAAAAAACTTCAGTTTTAGCCTATTTTTAAATATTTAAAATAATTAAAAATCCATAAAAATCACAAAAATAATAAAACTCATGGAAATATTCTAAATTACTTCCTAATCACTTAGGAACAATTATAATATTTTTTCTCATTTTCTAAATAAAGATATTGAATTTTAAAGCTTAAAATGATTTTTAAAGGCTAAAAATGGGTTTTCATTAAGAATAATTCCAATAAATCAAGTAAAATTAAGAAAGATATAAGATCTTCTTCTCTGAGTTCTCTGACCTTAAAGAGGCTTTTCAAAAATACAAAACTTAATTTTCCCATTTAAAATATTTTATATTTATTAAATACCCCAAAACTTAAAATAATTCTTAAAATTCAAATAAAATTCAAAAAATCATGAAATTAGGTCCAAAGGCCTCTCTAGTCTAAGTCTACCTCCAATAAAAATTTCAAGGGATTAGAATTTACCTTGGTCAAGTTAGGAATTTTCTTCAAAAAATCCTATTTTTCCATGAAAATAATTATATAAATTAAAATAAATTTTAAAAAATCACATTTTCTCCTCTAATGTCTTAATTGAACCATGAATGAGGTAGGATAAAAATTTCAAAGTCATTTGAATTGAATTTAACAAATTATGAAGTGTTAGAGCCTTAGGGGAAAATATGTAATTTTGAAATTTTGCCTTAATTAACATTTAGGCTTAATTCAAGAAAGAAAATTGGTAACCTCTGATCTTAATCAATTTATTTGATGTTTGAAACACAAGTGGTTAATTGGTAGAAACCAACCTCACTTTTTTAATTGAAAAAGATAGGTTAATAAATTTCTAAATTATTAAAATTTGGAATTTTATTAAAATAAAATGAACTTAGAACTTAGGGGTATGACTTTTGAAGTCAATAACTAATCAATTTAATACCCCTATTTTGATTTTCCGACTTAGGGGTATGACTTTTGAAGCCAATAATTAATCAATTTAATACCCCTATTTTGATTTTCACTTAGGGGTATGACTTTTGAAGTTAATAATTAATCAATTTAATACCCCTATTTTGATTTTCAAAAAATCCAAGTCATGAATCATGATCACTTAAAGCTTAACCATTTTCAAAACTAATTAAGACACTCACCTAGATGAATCTAAATCATGAATCATGACCACTTAAAACTTAACCCTCTAATTAAGACCCTCACCTAGGTCTTAGATTCAAATCATGAATCATGACCTCCTTATGCCTAACCTTTTCAAAACTAATTAAGACACTCACATAGGTCTTAAGGGCTTAGTAGTGACTTAGGTAAGGATTAGACCTGGGTCTTAAGGGCTTAGTAGTGACTTAGGCTAAATCAAGTTTCATTTAAATGAGGATTAGAAAAGTCTTAAGGGCTTAGTAGTGACTTAGGCTAAATCAAGTTTCATTTAAATGAGGATTAGAAAAAGTTTTAAGGGCTTAATAGTGACTTAGGCTAAATCAAGTTTCATTTAAATGAGGATTAGAAAAGTACAATTGAAAATTAGAACATCTTTCAAACACTACAAGCCCAATATTTTCAAAACTAACTAAGACACTCACCTAGGTCTTAAGGGCTTAGTAGTGACTTAGGCTAAACAAGGATTTGAAAAGTAAATATCAATTAAAACTAAGACGTCTTTCAAACACTACAAGCCTAATTAGGACTATGATTAGAAAAGTAAACATCATTGAAAATTAAAACATCTTTCAAACACTACAAGCCCAATTAGCCTGGGTCTTAAGGGCTTAGTAGTGACTTAGGCTAAATCAAGTTTCATTTAAATGAGGATTAGAAAAGTCTTAAGGGCTTAGTAGTGACTTAGGCTAAATCAAGTTTCATTTAAATGAGGATTAGAAAAAGTTTTAAGGGCTTAATAGTGACTTAGGCTAAATCAAGTTTCATTTAAATGAGGATTAGAAAAGTAAGCTTAGTAGTGACTTAGGCTAAATCAAGTTTCATTTAAATAAGGATTAGAAAAGTAAATATCATTAAAAATTAAAATATCTTTCAAAAATTACAAGCCCATTTAGGGTTAAAATTTGGCTAGGTGTTCCAACAACATTAACTTGCCTCTTTAAGGGTCTTCACCCACATAATTCTTAAATTGAATCATAAGTGATAATTATCCTATTCTTATGGATAATCGAGACATCAGTGCTCACTGAGCATTAAGGCTATTTACACGATGACTTATTAAGCAACATAATAAGTCTAAAAGAACTCGGAATTTTCCACCAGGCAGCGAGAGAGTAGCACATACTTGCTTCTTTCTCTAGATCTGTTGGATATCTTGAAGATCTACTAAACTTAATATGCTTTGCTTGATCAAATCATCCTTAATTAAACTCCGAAGGACCCACCAAGATATGACATAGGGTAGAAAAACTACCAAAATCTTACTTTTTGCCTCTATATAAACTGTCTTAACATGCTTTTTGAGTTTCAGGTGGTGGAAATAGAAGACTCGCCAGGTACGCTTTTACAGTTTTCAAGCGTCATCTTTCTTATACTTTTATACTGTACTTTCATACCCGTAAATTTGCATGCTAAACAACGATGTCACCCTGCATGAAAACTAAAACTATCAGGATAGCCACAAAAGCAAAACCAAAACTAAAACTAAAATCAACCAAGTTAAAATTCACCGCCACAACATTTAAAATATAAAACGACTTAAAATTTAATCACAAACATCACACAAAACTACAATTACAACTAAATTAAGATGTCTCTATCGATGAATTAGGAATCCCTTGGAGGAGGTAACCTACAGTTGCTAATGAGGCTTCCCACGGTCTAAATGAAATTATGGAACTCATTAATTTGAGTTTAGTAAGTTCATTTAGACTAAGTGAATCCAATAGAAAATAGTGGTGCCAGAACAAGGGAATCATAGGATCCTAACCGGTGTCGCTCTAATCAACTTTAATATGCCCTCATAAAATTTAAAGAATGTAGGATCCTAACCTGTGTCGCTCTAATCAACTTTAACATGCCCCCATAAAATTTAAAGAACTAGATCCTAACCGGTGTCACTCTAATCAACTTTAATATGCCCTCATAAAATTTAAAGAACTTCACCAAACCGGTGTCGCTCTAATCAACTTTAATATGCCCTCATAAAATTTAAAGAACTTCAAACATACTAATTGGTGTCGCTCTAATCAACTTTAATATGCCCTCATAAAATTTAAAGAACTTCAACCATAGGGACTGGTGTCACTCTAAT
This sequence comes from Phalaenopsis hybrid cultivar, assembly GCA_002079205.1. Classification (NCBI taxonomy): domain Eukaryota; kingdom Viridiplantae; phylum Streptophyta; class Magnoliopsida; order Asparagales; family Orchidaceae; genus Phalaenopsis; species Phalaenopsis hybrid cultivar. The sequence continues at coordinate 145,168 of JXCR01148444.1, forward strand.
CAACTTTAATATGCCCTCATAAAATTTAAAGAACTTCAACCATAGGGCCCACTGTTGCTCTAATCAACTTTAATATGCCCTCTATAAAATTTAAAGAACTTCAACCATAGGGCCACCTGATTTGACATTATAACTTGACACACTTGAAAACTCAAACTCATCGCGGCGAGGAGCTTGGAGCTAGCATGCGTTATAACATGGCACACTAGATAACTCAAACTCGTCGCAGCAGGAGCTTGGAGCTAGCTTGGTGGGCAGCACATAACTTGACACACTAGAAAACTCAAACTCGTCGCAGCAAGGAGCTTGGAGCTAGCATGGTGTACGACCATCTTCAACAGCAAAACCTATCTTCCCCAACTAAACCAATCTTCTTTCCTTAGACTTAAACAACAAAGTCATAGGACTTTGAGGTTGCTTGCTTATGCAACGTAAATACTCACCTTATCTTTAGGCCTTTGTACAGCCCTACTATACAATATAAGCCCTAACTCGTCTTATCTTATCTTTAGGACTTTGCATAGCCCTGCTATACAATATAAGCCCTAACTCATCTTAGGATTCTGAGGTTGTTGTTTGTCAATCATCTTTAGGCCTTTGCATAGTCCTGCTATACAATATAAGCCCTAACTCGTCTTAGGATTCGCTAAACCAATCTTCCTTCCTTAGATATAAACAACAAAGCCATAGGACTTCAAGGTTGCTTGCTTATGCAACGTAAATCCTCACCTTATAGCCTTTGTATAGCCCTGCTATACAATATAAGCCCTAACTCATCGTAGGATTCTGAGGTTTTCATTTGTCACGACCTAAATCCTTACATCTTTCAAGCTATTTGTGTGATCGTTTCGCACGAACGTAAGCCCTAACTAATAAAATTGGCAGGATGAAACACTTAAATTTGTCTCTTCAAAACTGAAGCCAAACATTAGGATAGCTTGGGAAGTCATCGGGGTTCTCTTTTAGATCCATGACATCTCCTAGTTCTTCCTCCTTTTGACTCTATAATAAAATGTTCCAAATTTGAACCAATCCCCTTTCACACCTCTACGTCTGATCTCATTGAAGAGTCCNTGTGATGCTCGGAGCGTTTCAAAATTTTTAATTAAAAATATTTTTACAAGATATGAAATGTCGAGAGTAATCATAACCGATGGAGGATCTCATTTTAGGAATGCAATAATTGCATTACTGGTGGAAAAATATAATATAATGCATAAAATTGCAACTGTTTGTCATCTCCAGACTAGTAGTTTGGCAGAAGTATCTAATCATGAAATTAAAAGAATTTTGGAAAAAAGTGTGAATCCTAATGAAATGGATTGGTCTACTAAATTAAATACTACATTATGAGACACCTATAGGAATGTCCCCATATAGATTAATTTTTGGGAAGACTTGTCACTTACCAGTAGAAGTGGAACATAAAAGCTTACTGGCTATTAAAAAATTCAATTTCAATTTGAAAGATGCTGGTGAGAAAAGATTATTGCAATTGAATGAGCTTGACTGAATTAAGAATGAATCTTATGATAATGCTCGGATTTATAAGGAATAATGAAAGAATGACATGATCGGAAGATAATAAAAAAGGAATATGAGCCTGGACATAAAGTTTTATTATACAATACAAGATTAAAATTATATCCAAGAAAATTGAAGTCTAATTTGAAAGGGCCATTCAGAATTGTTAAATTCTATCCCTATGGAGCTGTTAATATTGAAGATCCCATGACTAGAAGGACATCTAAAGTGAATGGGCACAGATTGAAACTAATCACTGCACCTATTTAAATTAATGTGTGATGCAAGTGATTATGTTGTTGGGATTGTGTTAGGGCAAAAATATGATAATATCTTTAACATTATATATTATTCCAGTAAAACACATAGTAATGCTTAAAATAATTGTACTACTACTAACAAGGAATTATTGACAATAGTATATGCATTTGATAAATGTTGATCTTATCATATTGGAGCTAAACATAGTGTGCATACTAATTATTATGCTTAAAATACTTAATGTTGAAGAAGGATGCAAAACCAAGGTTAATCAGATGGGTCCTTCTGATGCAAGAGTTTAATTTTGAGGTAGTGGATAGGAAGTGTATTGATAATCAAATTGTTGATCAATTATCAAGGTTGGAACATGAACATTATAGCGATAATGATATTGAAATAAATGAAAATTTTCATGATGAAAAATTATATAAGATTACTGAATGATTTGTTTCATGGTATGCTGATATAGTTAACTATTTAGTGTCAGTCACCAAATTATTTGGAATTAATTTAAATTTAATATATATATATATATATATATATATATATATATATATATATAATATAGAAAANCAGAGGTTACCAATTTTCTTTCTTGAATTAAGCCTAAATGTTAATTAAGGCAAAATTTC